>JARFJB010002429.1:0-177500 GCA_036346205.1 Vesta saturnalis | reverse complement strand
GTGCTGTGTGTGTGCGTGTGCGTGTTGCGTGTGTGTGTGCGGTGTCCGCGTGCGCGTGGTGCGTGCTAACTTTTTTATTCTTCCATTCAAGATTCACACTCAGTTGCACAAACTCACATCTTAAAGAAAACTTCTAATATAGTCACTGGATTCGCAATATCACAATCGATGTCATACACTCATATGGTTATGTCGCCTAGCTAAAACCTTTCGGTGTGAATTAGACGAGAAATGTAATAAGGAAGTGAAGTGACTATATAAAAGCAGCAATCATATCATCAAAAGTCATTTATTACGCATTTCCAAAATTTCGTAATTAAATCACGAAGAAAGATATACACAAACTTAGAATGTTATAATTTGTAGAATCTAAAATATCTAAGAGAAATACAATAAATGTGTAAATTCAGAGCCTTATTTGTAAAATATATTACGTTAATTCGGACACATGAAGCATAAAGGACAATGCAAAAATTTATATTTTGTAAATGTGAAAAAAAGACAGCAGCAAACTTGTTTTTAAGATTCTAAAATTTAAAAAATGATAGGTTCATATCTTACAAAAAGAGATTAACGGCATAGATTTACGGACCCGCAGATGAATGTACCATATCCCCTGAGTGGGAGAGGGTCACTTATCCAAGACGCGAACCAATTGTCGGTGAAGAAAATTTTTATATTCTAGTCAATACGCGAACCTGCTATCGGTAAAGTAGGTTTCTGTATTCTAGCCAATACGTGACCCAATTGTGGGCAAAAATGGTTTCTGTGTTCTGTCGAAGGAAAGAAGCTTACTAAATTTAAGGTGCTGTATTCTGATTGGTTGGTTTTGTTTGTGTCGCCATCTAGTGGTGTATTTTTAAAACTAATAAATGTTTTCTCTAATGGAGGTTGATTGTGTGGTCATCAAGTGGTATATTTTTAAAAGTAGCAGATGTAGATCCCTGTAATTGTTATGGCGAGAAAACTCGAAATTTGAAATAATAGTGGGCCCAATTCTATCTCGTGAGACATCTATGGGGCCCCGTAACTTGCTCTAGGCCCTTCGCCCTATTGTCGAGCCCTCTTGTTTGTAATGGGGGCCCGTTTACATCTCGTAAGACAGCTATAGGGCTCCGGAACTGGGTCTCGGGTCTTTGCCTCCATGTTCGGGGCTCCTCCGTAACTTAGTTTTGAGTCTTCACCCTCTTGTTCGGCCTCCGTGTTTATTATTGCATTCAAATAAGGAGGGCCTTCGTGCTATCTCATAAGACAGGTATAGGACTCCGGAACTTGGTTTCCGGTCTTCGACCTTCTGGTCGGCCCTCCTTGTTTACTATGGCGGGAAAACTTAAAGTTTAAAGTTGTATTCTAATAAGAGGTCCTCACACTTGTCAGCCATTCCTGTTTGGGCGGCCATTTTTGTTTTTAAGGCAGTTTTTATAATAGTTAAGGCATGTATAAGACGACGGAACTTGTTCCCTGGCCATCGACCCTTGTCGAGTCTTCGCCGCCATTTGTGTCCTTTGCCGGGAAAACAGCTTGTGCCACACTTATCCGATTTAATACAAAAACAAAAACAAGCTGCAAGTGTAAGATGATGATTTGTAACCTGCTTCTGCTCTGTGAAATCGACTTTAGATGCAAGTAACCATTCAGAGAATCACAAAAACCCTCAGATCCTCGTATCTACTGCACTTGTAAGGCTACGTGATAGTAGTGGTAAAATTCACAGACAGACACAGACACAGATACAGGCAGAGACGGACACTGACACGGACACGGGCAAGGGCATGGAAACGGACACGGACACGGATTAGGTCACGGCCACGGACACGCACACGGTCTCGGATACGGACACAGACACGGACACGGACACGGACACAGACGCGGACACGGACACGGACACGGGCATGGATACGGACACGGACACGGACACGGACACGGACTCGAACTCGGACACGGACACGGACACGGACACGGACACGGACACGACACAGACACAGACACAGACACAGGCACAGACACATGCACAGGCACAGACACAGACACAGACACAAGCACAGACACAGACATAGACACAGGCACAGACACAGACATAAACACAGACACAGACACGCACACCCTCAAAGGTAAGATGAGGTAAGTATTTGTAGGTTGGAAGGTAAAAATTAAATTAAACATAATGTACTAGTAACTAGGCATAAGCAACGGAAGGATTCTTATCGCACGCACGCACGCACGCGCACCCGCCCATCCGCCCGCCCGCCCGCGCACGCACGCACGCACACACACACTCGCAAACACTCGCACACACTCGCACACACTCGCACACACTCGCACACACTCGCACACACTCGCACACACTCGCCCACACTCGCGCACACTCGCGCACACTCGCGCACACTCGCGACACGCACATCGCGCACACTGCGCACACTCGCGCACACCCGCACACGCTCGCACGCAGCACCGCGCACACGCACACGCACACGCCACACGCACACGCACACGCACACGACACACGCACACACGCACACGCACACACGCACACGCACACACGCACACAGCACACGCACCACACACGCACACACGCACACAGCCACACGCGCACACGCACACCGCACACACACACGCACACACGCACACGCACACGCACGCACGCACACCGCACACACGCACACACGCACACGCACGCACGCACACCGCACACACGCACGACGCACCACGCACACGCACACGCACGCACGCACACGCACGCAGCACGCACACGCGCACGCCACGCACACGCACACGCACACGCACAGCACACGACACGCACACGCACACGCACGCACACGCACACGCACACGCACACGCACACGCACACGCACACGCACACGCACACGCACACGCACACGCACACGCACACACGACACGCACACGCACACGCACACGCACACGCACACGCACACGCACACGCACACGCACACGCACACGCACACGCACACGCACACGCACACGCACACGCACACGCACACGCACACGCACACGCACACGCACACGCACACACATCATGGCCGATCTTGGCCAAACTTTGCCAAACGTTGTAAAATGTGGTAATACGTCGATTTACCGTTAGTAATAGAAAGATAAAATATAATCGGCACTTTAGTTAAAGATCAAGGGTACAAATTATCTATGAAAAACATTCACTCAGTTAACACAGAACCGAAATAAAATCAATACATATAATTTTCATATTTTGGAAAATTATCAGAAAATTAGCTCACATATTACAAAAAAAAGTAGGTACAAAGTATCTTTCAAAACGAATACTTTACAAACCGAACTTCACATTCTATAATTCTGCACTTAGCAACTTTGGTATTGGATACAAAGAATACATTATATGTTACAAATATAAACACACGGACAAATTAAATTATGGCAAACATTTAATAGTAGATAATCACCTTAGACTGCACCAGACATAAAACATAAATAATTATATAAAAAAATTGTGGAATTATTTTGCATTTTAAATATCAAAGAATTGTTTGGTGAAGATAATTTTTGTATCACAGTAGTATCATTTCGTTCTCCTGCAGGACTATTCGCATATTGTGCGCATCCTATCAAGCACGAACACAATGTAACGCTTGTAATTGCAGATCTTATAATTACAGACCTGAATAATAAATAACTCGCTCAGAAAGTATTAATAAACTTGCAAATAAGCACTTCAGATTAATATTATTCCGTTAAACAAAGGTTTCAATTTTCTTATTTTCAATTTCACGTTTTATGTTTTATTTGAATTTGGGAGCTCAAACTTTGGTTCACATTTGAAGTTATTGTACACTTTTAATGTACAGTTAAACGAGTTCAACAGGTACCAGTACCTACCCCACTAGCATTCACCAAGTCATTGTTCTTTGTTATTGTGGGGTACGATATCCACAAGCAATCGAAAACAATAGTTTACTCTTGAGTTAGCAAATAGATAAGAGATTAAAACCCATTGGCGTGTAGTGATTCATGGTAATTATCCTAATTTGTTTGTGTGAATTGAGAAATTAGGACGTCTGTTTGTATATAAGGTTTAAAGAACTAATTTCTTAGTTCTTTGAATTGAGTTCAAGACTTTTTGCATAATTTGGAAAATTATTGTTTAACAATATAATTTTACTACGATAGTATAAGCAGTTGAAAGGGCGTGCCTCTACACGCACATTATACCCTGTTTGCAAATGGGTATTCCCGTTTTGTATCATCATCCCCTTACAACACGCCGGTGCCAGCTGGTCTCAGTTGTATTGACCGAAAATGTTGACCTGAATCCTGGTGGGAGCTGAATGTGACCTTGGAAAGTGAATCTGTAGTCGCTAGGATACTAAGCAAAGAACACCGATCTGTATTTTCTCGTTTATATTAATCGTAAATACATATTTTGAAAATTATTCATATAACCAATAACCACCCACCAACCGGTCTCGTCACGAGTGTGTCATTTCAAATCTTAAAATTGTACGGTGTGAGTAGCAGTATAGCAATAGCGTTTGTGTGTTGTTGGTGCATTCAAGGTAACAATTTTTACCTGGCTTAGTCCTAATCAGTCTTGAAGCGAAACATGGGTTCTTACGTTTGTTTTTTCGTAACGATATTGGTTGCTATTGGTACAGGTGAGGATTTTTTTTTCTTATTTTTATATAATTATTAACAGCCTATTTTAAAATATATATATTTTATTTTCATATAAACCTGCTGACTGAATAAAGTTTGATTATCAAATCAAATAGATACCTTAATCCACGTGACTACATTCTTTAGGTTGAAAGTGCAAATTTTGAAATTTTGGAATGAATGAATACAAAGTACAATAATCGAAATCGAAAATACTTAATGTTTTTTTGTGTAAATTTACGTTTCTGCTAGGGGCGTGTTTCTATTTGTTATTCGATTTTTTTAATTAAATTACTGTAATCACGTTTTTCATGCCTAAATGGATTTTATGCCACTTCTTTTAGATTATTTATAACTTAGCCATTTACGAAAATCGCGTGTTGGAAACAATTAATACAAAAATAGGGGTAAGTTTGTTGAACTCATTTCTTTATGAGGTCATTGATTGTGTAATTAACTTTCACCATTGCATATTGCAGTAGTCAATATACAAATGGTAATTATATTAAATAATATGCAGTAATCAATAACATATTGAAGCAACATTTTTAACTCAATGTGTTAGCTTAAGATTATTGATTTTGTAAAACTATTGTAGTAAATCCTAATAGTACCACTCACCTCACGATATCTATGTTTATTTTGATAACTAAACATTTCTGACTAATTATTATTTTACACCGACGTGTGAGTCATTTAAGTGTATGCAATTAACATTTATTTTTTATGTAGTGTGTATTAAATATAATTATTTTTAATACAGCTTATTCAAACTGAATGTTTATAGTATTTTCATTATTAGCATTGTAATGAGGTTTTTACTGGCGAAAGAAGTTTACTAGCGAGACCTAGAGGTAGTAAATATATAATATTTTACTAATTCATTCGTAAATTAGATGAAAAATGTGAATTTATAAAATAAATCAATTTATATTGACCGGTGTGAAGTTAACAATAACTTTCCAGCAATAAATATGCAAAATACATTACCCCTTAATATTAAGAAATTTTCCTACTTACGTCAATTCTACATGAAATTCAGTGTAAATAAACAATTAAAAAAACACATATTTTTCGTTTGTTTAAAAATTTTTAATCTTTCAAATTATTTTTGTATGTAGGTACGTGTGTAAATGCGTAATTTAGGGTGTTTAACCATCGATATCTTTCACGATTCGTATGCTTGACTATACACTGGGGTGACTAAAACGCTTAATATAGGATTGTTATTTTCTTCCTTTATTCTACACGGGAGTAAATAAAAGCAATACAAATATCTGGCGTGGATCTTCCAACCTACAAAGTAGAAATTAGAAGCAATAAAATCATTTTAATATTTTATTTGAATAATTATGCAACCTCTTATAATACGTTCATAACGAAAATAGGCAACATTGTTAAAACGTTGATGACGTTAATAAACATATAATGTATATGTGTGTATAGGTATACAATGTGTCCCAAAAGTTTGGAAACGTTCAATTATCTCAGTTAAGTGACATAGATGAAAATTGGGGCGTTTACATCTATGCAACAAAAATATTTTCCGTGATGCAGTGTTGTCGCTTCTACTAAAACTTAAAAGCAACTTGGATAATTCATACGGAACACCATGTATATTATTCAACTTTTTAATGCTCGGAATACATCTTATGCATGATCTTCAACCATTTACAAAATAATTGACAGACCATTTCGACACTTTTGACAGGTTATAAAATCTAAACCTTAAGAGATCAAGAAAAACGGTTTGCACATTTCTATCTTGGTTTTTCATAAGCTATCGATTGACAAATACAAAAACATCTAATCTTCTAACAAAGAATTTATTGAAAAATTATTTCAAAAATATAAAATAGGTGATATCCACCTTTGTTACATTAGAAATGAAAACCGTGGAAACGCGTCATACTTGACAGACGTAAAAGTAAAATTAGATATTGTCAATCCTATCCGCTTTAACGGACATTCATCTTGTATTGAGAAGTTAAAAGTATTTTTATTTACTAAAAAACTATTGAAAAATTATTATCATTTTTCTGTTAGATTGAAATTATAAAACGGCAATTTCGATACTAGCGGACCTTAAATAGTTAAATTGTTTTTTACCATCAAGTACTAAGGTTAATTTTTTTTTGGGAAATTATTTGTTGGTGTTGTTATCCTTTTTTTTTATCGTTTGTTAGTAATTAGCTTTCCCAATTAATTTTTTTAATTTACGCGTGAAATTAGCCCCACAAAGTTAACATTTAAAACTTTTTTTGTTAAAATCATGTGTTGGTCGTTTATTGGTGTTTGTACCCTATTCTTTGTCTTTTGTTGGTTTTAGTATTTTTACAAAGAGTTTAGAAATGCCAGTGTCGGGAAACCAAATTCACGTCCAGTATTAAAAATGAGGGGAAACTGAAAGCATATTTTATAATGCGAAACATTCATTTATTAAAGATGTTTATGGGTATGTATCCACAGACATTCTCGGTAATTCTCGGACATCTTTGAGATATCCACCGGATAACCTCGGAAATCCTTTGTAAATGTGTGTTTATCCACTGGAAATACGTGGATGTCTATGGGAAAAAAACTCCCTTTTTCGATCTCACTTGTTTGCATGTTCTCTATAGTAACCTTAGCAACAATAGTGAATTAAATTATTAAAACTCACGTTTTAATGATGATAATAATAATCAAAATTGAAAATTGGTTACCACCGTACGGAAATAATAAATTACTTTGCAGAGTTACTTTTTAATACATTAACATTCTAGATTTTGAAACGGGCGTAATGGAAAGTATCGTTACTTACTCTGTCATGAACAGTAATGCACGACCGGAAAAAGCTTACTTCCAGTCGTACTAGTGAAATGTACTATTATTGAACAATATGAAAATACTTGAATTGTTTAGCATACAATTTAATAACTCAAAAAATGTTTTATTTTGAGCCCTTTTTTGATTTGTAACATAATTTTCCATATAAACCTTTGAATAAATTCATTTGAGCAATTTGGAATTGTCCTTTTATCAGAATCAAGGCTACAAATAGATATTAGTTTTACACGAATATGGTTCTTTTACTGGCGGGTGGATTAGTGTGTGCATACCTGCGCGTATGTAACCATTTTCTAAAAGAAAGTATAACTTGATAGTTGCACACAGGCGCGCGTGCGCATAAACACCCGCACTCACACACCCACTCACAATGCACTCACATTTACACCCCCACCCACACACTTACTCACACTTACACTCACACACTCTGACTCTCACACTCACACTCACACACTCACACTCTCACACTTCACACTCTCACACACCCACACTTTCACATTTTTACACACTCACACTCACACTCTCACTCTCTCACACTCTCACACTCACACTCTCACACTATCACACACTCACACTCTGACACTCTCACACTCACACTCTCACACACTCACACTCTCACACTCTTCACACTCTCACACTCTTCACACTCTCACACACCCACACTTTCACATTTTACACACTCACACTCTCACTCTCACACTCTCACACGCACACTCTCACACTATCACACCTCACACCCTGACACTCTCACACTCTCACACCTCACACCTCACACCTCACACACTCTCACACTCTCACACTCTCACACTCTCACACCTCACATTCTCACCTCACACTCTCACACCTCACACCTCACACTCTCACACTCTCACACTCTCCACACTCACACTCTCACACTCACCCTCACACTCTCACACCTCTCACACTCTCTCACACTCACATTCTCACACCTCACACTCACTCCACTCTCTCTCACACACTCACACTCTCACACCTCACACCTCACACCTCACACCTCACACTCTCACACCTCACACCTCACACCTCACACTCTCACAACTCATACACACACTCACACACTCACACACTCACACACTCACACACTCACACCTCACACACTACACTCACACACACACACTCACACACTCACACACTCACACACACACTCACCATCACTCACACTCACACATTCACACTCACACACTCACACACTCACACACTCACACACTCACACCCTCACACCTCACACACTCACACACACACATATGCACACACACACACCACTCACACTCACACACACACACACACACACACACACACTCACACTCACCCACTCACACAATCACACTTCACACACTTACACACTCACACACTCACACACACACACACACTCACACACGCACACTCACACACTCACACACTCACACTCACACTCACACACCACACTCAACACTACACTCACACACTCACACCACACCACCTCACACACACACCTCACACCACACCTCACACACTCACACACTCCACACTCACACACCCCACACACCCCACACCCACACTCACACACTCACACACCCACACCACACCCACACCACACCACACCCCACACCACACACCACACACTCACACACTCACACACTCACACTCACACTCACACCTCACACTCCACACTCACACACTCACACTCACACTCACACACCACACTACTCACACACTCACACCTCACACACACTCACACCACCCACACCTCACACTCACACCTCACCTCACACCTCCACACTCACACACTCCACACTCCACACCACACACTCCACACCTCACACTCACACCACCTCACACCTCACACCTCACACTCACACACACTCACACCTCACACACCACACCTCACACCTCACACCTCACACACCCACACACACCACACACTCACACACTCACACACTCACACACCACACCCACACCCACACACCACACACCCACACCACACCTCACACTCCACACCACACACACACACACCACACACACACACACACACACACACTCACACCACACACACCTCCACCCACCTCACACCACACCCACACTCACACACACTCACCACACTCACCTCACACCCACACTCACACCACACCACACTCACACTCACACCTCACACTCACACTCACACCTCACACCTACACTCACACTCACACACCACACCTCACACTCACACACTCACACACACACCACACACTCCACACACTCACACACTCACACACCACCACACACTCACACCTCACACACACACCCCACACCACACACACACCCACACCTCACACCACACACACACACACACACACACACCACACACACACACACACTCACACACACTCACACACTCACCACTCACACACACCACACTCACACACACACTAACACCTCCACACACTCACACTCACACTCACACTCACACAATCACACACCACACCACTCCACACTCACACACTCACACTCACACACTCACACACACACACACACACACTCACACACACACACACACTCACACCACACACCTCACACACCACACCTCACACCACACACTCACACCTCACACACTCCACCACACTCACACACTCACACCTCACACCGCACACACCACCTCACACCTCACACCACTCACACCTCCACTCACACACCCACACTCACACACTCCACCACCTCCACACACACTCCACACACCACACACACCCCACCACACCCACACACTCACACACTCACACCTCACTCTCACACTCACACTCCACACTCCACTCTCACACTCCACACTACACACTCTCACACACACACACACACATCACACACTCACACGCTCACACACTCACACACTCACACCACACCTCACACCACACACTCCACACACCTCACACACACACACACACACCTCACACACTCACACACTCACACCACTCCACACACACTACACTCACACTCCCACACTCACACACCACACACACACACACACACTACACACACTCACTCACACCCACACCTCACACACACACCACCACTCACACACACACACACACACACACACACACTCACACTCACACACCCACACTCACACACTCACACACACACACACCACACACTCCACACACTCTCACACCACTCACACACTCACACACACACACACACACACTCACACACACACACACTCACATCACACACACACACACACTCACACACACACACACACACACACACACACACACACACACACACACACACACTCACACACTCACACTCACACACTCACACACACACACACACTCACACACTCACACACTCACACACCACACACACACACACACCACCACACACCACACACACACACACACACCACACATCACTCACACTAGACTCACACTCACACACACCCACATACGCACACATACCTCACGCACTCTCACACGCGCCTCGCGCACGTACACGCTCACGCACACTCACACAGATTCACTCTCAAACGCTCACACTCACACTCCACACACGCTCCCACTCACACGCGCACTCACATCACGCAACTCACACTCACACAATCACACACTCACACACACCCATGGACAAGCTCACGCTCACACACTCATACTCACACACTCATACTCACACACTCACACTCACACTCACACTCACACTCACACTACGCACACTCACACTCACACTCACACACACACACACCACCACCACACACCATCACACACACACACTCACACACCACACACTCACACTCACACACCCACACTACACACTCACACACCACACACTCACACCTCACACTCTCACACTCACACACTCACACACACTACACACCTCACACTCTCACACCACTCACACCTCACACTCTCACACTACTCACACATCACACTCACACCTCACAACTCGCCTCACACTCTCACACACTCACACTCACACCCCTCACCGCTCACACACACTCACACCACACTCTCACACTCACACTCACACTCAGCACTCACACACTCACACACCTACACACTCACCTCACACTCCACAACCTCACTCTCACTCTCAACACACTCACACTCTCACACTGCACACTCACACCACACCTCACACACACCCACACACACACACACACACCACCACACCACACACACACCACACACACACACACACTCACACACACACACTCCACACTCACACTCACACCTCACACACCACACTCACACACTCACACTCACACACACCTCCACACCTACACACCTCACACTCCACTCACCCACACTCACACACTCCACACTCACTCACACACCTCACACACATCACACTCACACACTCACACACCACACACACTCACACTCACACACCAATCACCACTCACACTCACACTCACACTCTCACACCTCACACCCACACACTCACATCACACACACACTCACACACTCACACGCTCACACACCCACACACTCACACCACACACCACACACTCCACACTCACACAACTCAACACACACACACACCAACACTCCACACACCACACACTCACACACTCACACAACACACACACTAACTCACACACTCACACACACACACACACACACACACCACCACTCCACACTCACACCCACACCACACACCACACACACACACACACACACCACACCACACACCACACACTCACACACTCACACTCACACACCACACACACACACACACACTCCACACACACACACACACACTCACACACACCACACACACACACACACACTCACACACACTCCACACACACCTCACACACACACACACACACACACACACACACACACACCACCACACCTCACACTCACACACTCACCTCACACTCACCTCACACACTCACACACACACACACACACACACACACACCCTCACACACACACACACTCACACACACACACACCACACACACCACCACCACACACACTCCTCACACTCACACTCACACCACTCACACATCACCTCACACCTACACATCACCCTCACACACTCACACCCACACACCACACACACACTCACACACTCCACTCACACATCACACACCACACACCACACCACACCATCTCACCGCCCTCCCTACACACTCACACACTCACACAATCACATCTCAAACTCACACATCCTCACACCTCTCACCACACCCACTCTACCATACCACACTCACACAACAGCACACTCACACACACCCACAACTCACGCTCAACACTCACTCACACTCAACTCACACACTCACATCCTCACACTCACATCACTCACACTCACACTCACCTCACACTCACACACACACACCACCACACACACTACCACCACACCACACTTACCACACCTACACCACACACTCACACACTCACACTCACACACCTCACACCTCACACCTCACACTCACACTCACCATCACACACTCACACACCACACTCTCACACTTCACAACACTCACACATCACTCACACACTCACATCCACTCACACTCCCACACTCCTCCCCACACTCTCACACCTCCACTCCACACTCACCACTCTCAACACTCTCACATCTCACACTCCACACTCACACTCTCCACCACACTCTCACCTCTCACACATCTCACACACTCACACCACTCTCACCCTCACACTCTACAACGCTCACTCTCCTTTCAACAATACTCACTCCACCCTCACCCACACTCTCACACTACCTCACACTCACACACACACTACACTCACACACACACTCACATCACCTCACACACTCACCTCACCTCACACACTCACTACACCTACACACTCACACACTCCTACACTCACACACTCACACACACATCACCTCACACTCACACACTCACACCCACACACTCACACTCCACACACTCCACAACTCACACTACACACTCACACACCACACGCACACACACACTCACATCACTACACACTCACACACTCACACCTCACACTCACCACTACCTCACACACTCACACCACATCACACACTCAACAACAATCACCACACACACACACACTCACTCCACACACTCACACACTCACACACACGACACACCACACACCACACACCTACACACTCACACTCCACACACACTCACACCTCACCTCACTCACACAACACCACACACACACACACACACACACTCACACTCCACACTACACACACACACTCACACTACACACACACACATCACCACCACTCCCCTCCACACACACTCACACTCACACTCCACCTACCTCACACACTCACACACTCTCACACACTCACACCTCACACTCACACTCACACACACTCACACTCACACACATCACTCACACACTCACACACACACACACACTCACACTCACACTCACCACACACCACACACCACACTCACACACTCACACTCACACACACACACACACACACACACACACACACACACACACACACACACACACACACACACACACACACACACACACACTCACACACTAACACAGTCATACACTCAGACACTCACACACTAACACTCTACCACATTCACACACTCACACACTCGAACACACACACTCGAACACTCACACACTCACACACTCACACACTCACACACTCACACACTCACACACTCACACTCACACAATCACACACTCACACACCCACACAAACACTCACACACCTACACAAACACTCACACTCACACACTCACACATTCACACCCTCACACCCTCACATACACACACACGCACACACACTCACTCACGCTCACTCTCACTTCGACACTCACTCACACTCACACTCTCACTCTCACTCTTACTCTCACTCTCGCTCTCACTCTCACTCTCACACTCACACTCACATTTACATACTTACACACTCACACACACACACACACTCACAATCACACACTCACACACTACACACCACACACACACACACACACACACACTCACACACTCACACACCACACACTCACACACTCACACACTCACACACCACACACTCACACACTCACACACTCACGCACTCACACACTCACACATTCACACACTCACACACTCACACACTCAGACACTCACACACTCACACACTCATACACACGTACTCACGCTCACTATCACTTTGACACTCACACTGTCACTCTGTCAATCACTCTCACTCTCACTCTCACACTCACATTCACACTCACTCACACTCACACTCATACTCACACTCTCTCACCTCCATACTCTCACTTTCACATTCACTCAGACACAATCTTACTCTCACACACTCACTATCACTCTCACCCACAATCACAATCTCACTCTCACTTGCAATCTCACCCTACTCACAATCTCACTCTCACTCTTACACTCACGCTCACACCTACACTCACTCACATACTAACTCACACACGCACTCATACACTCACATTCACACATACACTTGCACACACCAAAAAGTATACTTTAAGGTTACATCAAATGGTAATTTTTTAGTTAATACCTTAGGTTACACGTTATAATTGCATGAGGGTGGTTTTGGAAAGCATTTGAAGAATAATTAATTAATACAATAACTTCATTTCAAGCAATTAAAGGTTTTAAAAAATAATGGTTTTGAATGGTGCAAAATCTTATCGAATAAGTTTCCATTATTTGAAACCTATGTGAAATTAGTACGAAAAAAATGAAAAAAGTATCTCAATTGACCATACAAATACATATTATCAGACAACGTTATGTCAAGCGCATCAATAATAAATGCAAAACCGTAACGTTTATCATTCGTACGCTTTTAGTAAGCATTAACATTAACATACCAATAATCGAAGATCCGGCATATTTAAACCGTTAAATAGCAGCAATTATTGCAATACTCAGGCATGCAAAATAATTACTCCTAAATGACGGTGTCGAACACAATCCAATAAAAATTACTCTGTAGAATTATATTGGAAGCTGCATGTGCTCACTTTTAACACAAAATACAACAGAACTATTTCACATAAAAATTCTATTACATACCGAGCATTATTTTAAGACAATTGTAATATGGAATACCGATATTGCTATTGACCATCTCTAATAGGCCGTAGACGATCATATTTCACTTTATTATGGTTGACATACTTATGAGATCCTTATTTTAATTTTATTAACTTTCAAGTACAGTATAGTGAACCATATTTTTTGATAAGGCTGTTAAAATTTATGGCCCTGTTCAGAAGAGTCATGGTCTAGACTATATTTAGGTTTTAGTCTTATTCTTAAACAAGATCTCTTAATAGTTCTAGACCCTCAGTTTACACGAATTAAAGTTGAAAATATCAATATCACTTCAAAAACTACAGAGTATTGCGTTCATGTTTTGTTAACTTTGGATTATCGCCTTAAATAATATGGACAATGCCTTCGTATCTCATAAGTTTCAAGAATTCGTAAGTAAATATACTATAAAGTATTAAACATCTTGTAACGGTGAAGCAGAAAATTATGTAAAAGTGATTAAAACAGCATTAAAAACGCTTTTGGGTAGAAATAACAGTAGACTTAAATCATTAGACAATTTTTAATTGACCTTCGTAATTCGGTACATTGTACTGCAGGATCCACTCCATTTAGTTTAATCATTTAATGTTTGGAAAGAAAGACAGTGCGTACACTTTTCAATATGTTCCTACTTGAAGGTAAGTGTGATAAAAAATTTTAAGGCAACGAGACCACATCAACAAAGCAAACAAAAATTGTATCACGGTGGCAAACGAATTGTTCAATTTTCTGTTAATGATTCTATTATCAAAAGATTATAAGAATGCTATTAAACCTAGGTCCATTAAAGGTGTAATTATAAAAAAAGATTATACGTCACGTACTTAATAAAAGTATGAGAATTAAATATTTTAATTTGGAAATGACATTTCGATCAGATTAAATCTATGTAGATGTACAAAACAGTAACAGTCATGATTAGAAAAGTTTAAACAAATTATGTTTTTTCCTAATAATTTAATTACAGTATACAGGGTGGCCAGATTTTTTTTTACTTGTGGTATTCCTGAACAGGATATTGTTTGCCTAATGTGCTAAAGCACTCAGGAACACTGGGAGGGTTTAGGAAAATTGTTAGGCTGCCGAGAAATGTTTATGAATGGCTACCTTAAATTTTCTTAAGTCAAAGTTTGGAGGAAAACAGGAACTGCATTCCACAATTTCGTCGCCGTGTGGAAAAATGTAGATTGCGCCCGTTTACTGTGACAAAATGGAATTTTGAGTGGGTGATTATGGTGTGAATGGGAAAACCGGGTGTTTCTAGCGAAGATGGTCTGCGAAGGTATTCAGGAGCGTATTTCGGAGGCACAGTTGCTATGGCAATAGCGATAGAACAATGATAGAACCGAAATTATTCTTCTATGCTCAAGAGACTGTAGGTCAGTAGTCAAAGACAGTTAATTTATAAGCCGTACAGCTCTTTTTTGGATGCGGTTTACCGTATCCAGGGCGTATTGGGGAGCACTGACCCTGAGGTGGGAGTTTTATTCCAGATGAGGCGCAACTTGAGTCTTATACAGTAGAAGGAGTTGTTGCGATGTGAAGTACTGTTTAGATCTGTATAGAAAGCCCAGTTTTTACTGGCAGCTGTTTTGCTGGCTCACAAAAACGTGGTCAACCCATGAAAGGTTCGATGATACGGACATCCCTAACATAGAAAAAGAGATTGAAAACTAAGCGATTCATATTTACATCAGGAAATGATCTGTCTTTCTTGGCGGACACCAGGCAACACTGGGTTTTGTCGGAGTTGATTATTCCTTCCCCATTCAAAGATACGTTCTAAGTCACTGTTGATTGAAGCTTCCATTTTCACCTTAACGTCTTGACTAGACTTATTGTCGTGGGATAACTGAGAACTACAATGTAGAGTGCTGTCGTCTGCAAAGCAATGGATCGGGTTAGTTGTTGAGGAAATTAGGTCATTTATGTATAGCAGGAAAGTGTGGGAGCTATCACTGATCCTTGGGGTATGTCCGCGTTAATAGTTCTTTCAAAAAGAAGCCATCGACGGCAACGCGTATACATCTTTTGTCAAGAAAGCTGGATATCCAATTAATGATCGTATCGGATAAGCCGAACGAAGTGAGCTTGGCCTGGACAAAAGTCTTTGAGATATCTCAAGCTACTACGGCGGTTTCACCGAACCTCTCTAATGTGTTATTCTCCAGATGACATGGAGAGTTTGGACAATACAGATACTAGCTTGGGGTAGCATTTTTTAAGGACGATAGCTGGAATACCCTCAGGACCAGTCGCCTCGTTTGAGTCAAGTTTATTGATAATTGATTTTAGGAGCTTGTATCGAAAGTGGATTGATTTCATAGCGTATGGGATAGATTTGGGCTACGGCACAATTTTTCCAGAGTCATTGAGACATGGATTTGAAGCAAAGTAATAGACAAAGAGGTTGGCTTTTTGAGCAGGATCAGCTACTACAGCTCCGTGGCGAGACGTCATGGGAGGAAGATGTACCAAAGTTTTTACTGATGACTTTAGCTAATGACCAATATTTACGATCACCCAAACGACATGAGACTAATTCATTGCATTTACGTTCTTCACATCTCTTTTTGGGCTTGGTGATGATGCGTTTGCAACTATTCCTTGCGGCAATATAGTCGGCGTGATTTTCGACAGATTTATTTGATTTCCATTTGGTATAGAGTTTATGCTTTTGCAATAATGCATCAGTGCAAGCCCTATTTAACCAAGGTTGGGAACGGGCATGACCTACACGATGTTTTTTGGGAATATACGACTTCGTACCCATCAAGATAACTTCAGTTATTGAAAGAGCAATGTTTGAAGAGGAGGACCGTTTAAAGAAATACTCACGCCAGGGGAAGGTTGCAAAAAATCTTGATTATGAACACTTTGCAGGTAAAGTATATGACATAAAAACTGATATGGGATAACTTCTGTGGCCTTTCAATTACCTAGGGGAAGTTAGCAATAACTTTCCATCCATAGATTTTCGAATGCTCATATTCCTCCTGAAATTCATTTTTATTGTTGTAGATGAATCTTTCTTTCGCTACTATTTATTACGTTTGATACATTAAACTGTAAAGCATTTCATATAATTAAATAATTGACAGGATACCTTTTTTTTTAAGGAAATCATTAAATTTCAAAGTTCACTCATAACTTTTATATACGCGCGTTCAAAGAAAATCGATGATAATTCAAAAAGTACATTTTTTTTTCGTAAATTTTTCCAAAGAGATAGTTTAAGCAATAAGGAATACAATATCAAAAAATTGGGAGGCCGTTTTTTGTTTAAAGGGAATTTCAAAGTTCAGCCATAACTTTTATATACGCGCGTTCACAGAAAATCGATGATAATTAAAAAAGTTCATCTTTTTTTTTCGTTAAATTTTCCAAAGAGATAGTTTAAGCAATAAGGAATACAATATCAAAAATTGGGAGGCCTTTTTTGTTTAAAGGAATAATTTAATTTCAAAGTTCAGCCATAACTTTTATATACGCGCGTTCAAAGAAAATCGATGATAATTAAAAAGTACATCTTTTTTTCGTTAAATTTTCCAAAGAGATAGTTTAAGCAATAAGGAATACAATATCAAAAATTGGGAGGCTGTTTTTGTTTAAAGGAATTTCAAAGTTCAGCCATAACTTTTATATACGCGCGTTCACAGAAAATCGATGATAATTAAAAAAGTTCATCTTTTTTTTTCGTTAAATTTTCCAAAGAGATAGTTTAAGCAATAAGGAATACAATATCAAAAATTGGGAGGCCGTTTTTTGTTTAAAGGAATAATTTAATTTCAAAGTTCAGCCATAACTTTTATATACGCGTTCAAAGAAAATCGATGATAATTAAAAAGTACATCTTTTTTTTTCGTTAAATTTTCCAAAGAGATAGTTTAAGCAATAAGGAATACAATATCAAAAAATTGGGAGGTTGTTTTTTGTTTAAAGGGAATAATTTAATTTCAAAGTTCAGACATAACTTTTATATACGCGCGTTCAAAGAAAATCGATGATAATTAAAAAGTACATCTTTTTTTTCGTTAAATTTTCCAAAGAGATAGTTTAAGCAATAAGGAATACAATATCAAAAATTGGGAGGTTGTTTTTGTTTAAAGGAATAATTTAATTTCAAAGTTCAGACATAACTTTTATATACGCGCGTTCAAAGAAAATCGATGATAATTCAAAAAGTACATTTTTTTTTTCGTAAATTTTTCCAATAGCCTAATCGATCTACAAATTCCTGCTGCACATTTCGAACCATTTTGCGCGTTAGTTGACTAACGGAGGACATTTCGAACATTTGCTGAAATAAAATTATTTTTAAGTTTACGAATCTTTGTTTTCGATATAATAAAACGTTATAAAAATTATTTTATTTTTCGTTTTCTTCATGATCTTTTTTCAATTTTTAAATTTTGAATGCGAATAACTCCAAAACGCTTGGACTTAGGTATAGCACATGCTACATGACAAATGTTTAGAATTGTAAGGGTAATCCAAAAATGCAATAAACAAATTGGGTTGCAATTTGAAAAAAAAAAATTTTTTTAGCAAATCTTTTTTGAGACACCCTGTATAAAATTTTTTTTTCGTAAAATATGCCCCGAAAAAATATAAAATCGACGGGTCCGAGCGATTTTTGAAAAAAATTGTGCTTTACGAGATATTGAATTTATTCCTTCCTTTACGACCACCCGGTATAAATAATATCTAATAAGTTACAGAAAAAATACTCCAGGAATTGATATATTTTAATCATACAGTGCAAAAGAATACAAAAACAATAGATAACCGACACTAGTATGGTGCTTGACAGCTAAAATTCTTTAATTACATTTGGCATTTAATACCAACAGAAACAGTTAAAACAAATATCGAAAATCAACAAAAAGAAACTACGTTATTTTTAAATGAACTAACTTACTATTGCTATTGCTATAACCTCAAAATGTACAGGTGACTTTCGAAAACATTTTCATTTAATTTTTTGTAGTAGCTAAACATTTTCCTTAAATTTTCGTTTTATTCCTGTCAGTTACGTTCAATATATTTACTTATGCAAAGTAGTATTTAAGCACAACATTTAAAAAATGAGAAGGCTATGAAAGAATTAAATGCACACAGATGCTTGCTATAGAAAAATATCTGG
This sequence comes from Vesta saturnalis, assembly GCA_036346205.1. Taxonomy (NCBI): domain Eukaryota; kingdom Metazoa; phylum Arthropoda; class Insecta; order Coleoptera; family Lampyridae; genus Vesta; species Vesta saturnalis. Next base: position 156,860 of record JARFJB010002429.1, on the reverse strand, counting down.
TGTGGAATAACATACGAGCTTCCAACCTGCAAAGTGGAAATTAAAAGAAATGAAATTGGTAATTTTAATAATAATTTTTTTAAGATAATTATGCTACATCTTTTTTAATACGCTCACAACGAAAATAGGCAACATTGTAAAAACAAAAATAATAATTTATGTTAGATGGACGTTTAAATCTTCATGTCAGATAGAGGTCAAGAGACATCTAAGTTCACTTAAAAGAAATTCCAAAGCCGCCCACTTCTATAAAATGTCAATAATACAATTAAAAATTATTATTAATTTTATTAAATACATAAATAAAAAGTTTACCTCGAGTAGGATTTGAACCTACGACCTGTACTTTGCTAGAGTAATAATGTCAATAATACAGTTTAGCATTTGCTGAATATTATGAAACTTTATAAAGGAAAGTTATGTAAAAGTATATTTTCTTTAAAAAGTATGTCTGCACATTTTCCTATCAAAATATTGCATATAGCAGAAATATTTGATAAAAACCAAAAACTGCTCCTAGCAAACCTAATCAACTCCACGAGAAATAAAAACAAGCTGAAATACTAAAATTTCGCATTAAAGCTTGTTTTCAAATACGTACGTATTTTGGTTCTGGAGTTATAGACACACAAACACACGCGCGCACACACTCGCACGCAGCCACACACACATACGTGCATGCACGAATACGAACACGCTGTAACTTGCCAATTCTTGGCTATCGCTCCCTTAATTTAAGGTTCGAGTTTGTGTCATTATTGGTAAATATATTGATATTACGTTGGTATTTTTCTTTTCTTTCAATAATTAAATATTGGTATACGTGGATAGTTTCTCTTTAGTGTGTGTAATTACGAATACCCCTGTATGTACTGCTACCATGTATAATGGCTATTTTGGCCACATCAATTTTTGATGTTCTTTGCGCAAACGTGAACTGAACTCACTTAATTCATTTCCGTTCCTTTTGCGTTTCAATGGATGTTGTATCTTAAGTTTCTTCCCTGCACAATGTCTGCTACCTATTGTATATATTCTATTTAACAGGGTAATACCCTACATTAAGGAAATCCATGGATTAAGAAAATCTCCATATGTTAATGAATTTCGTTGTAATAATTTGATGGTAAGGAAAACGTGGTGGATGACGTCATTAAATGTATAAAATGGCGTGCATGATAATGCAATTTTATCTTCAAGAATTATATATGGAGATACCTTTGTTTTGCATCAATAACGCATGCTGTTGGTCTATCTGCTTACGTCGTCTACTGCCTACTTTCGTTGTCTGATCTACAGTTCGTTTGGTTGTACATTGATAAAGACAATTTAAATTTACCTTATCTTATATGGTCTATATTTTGTATATTTGTACATAAAAAACGACATGGAAATTACCTTACCTTACCGTATGTTTATCATATTGATGGGAAATGAAGTTCTCAAATTGCGTTAATACCTTATATTTATTTTAAGTACAAAAAATGTTAGTACGTATCCTTTTAATGTAAAGCGCGTTTTAAGGAAATAAGAAATCAGTATAGTGTTGCTCAGATGCGGTTATAATAAAAAGAAACAGCCGACTTCGCTTACGTTTTCTTAGATAAAAATATTTGAGTGCATAACCTAGTTGACATAGGTCAAGTAGACGTTATTATTTTTGATTAGTGTTAATCATATTCCATTTCGGATTTTAAGCCAAGATAGACTATATGTTTGTATGGTTGTGTGAATTAGAAATTGTTTAATATCGTAAAACTTTACGAGAAATGCTGTTTTAGTTAATCAGACACTTTGTTTTCTTAAATATACCAATACATACAGCTGTTTAGTGTTATTCAGATTACCTGTGGTATTAATGTACAACTTTCTCAATTTTTGTTGTATTTTAATTATTAAACCTATAAAATTGAGTGGGGTCCAACAAGAAAAAACAAACAAATGCTTTACTGATTATATCTAGGGACATAGCTCCGTATCCCTCACAACCTGTTAAAAGAGTTCTCAATGTATTGTAAGTTTCGTAAGCATTGTATCTTGCAGAGCTAGATCGTTGTGCAAACTTACCTTTTTAGTATTCCAATCACATCCTTTAATTTTATTATTTGTTATAATGCCAGCACACGCACGCACGCATTCATGCAGGCACAAACGCACGCAGGCACAAACGCACGCAAGCACCCACGCATAAAGCGCGCACGCACACACGTACAAACGAATGCAGGCACAAACGTACCCACAAGCATACGCATGCACACACGCACGCACTCACGCAGGCATAAACGCACGCAGACCCACACAAAGGCACGCACTCAAAACGCACGCACAACTCTATGGTGTGTATGAATTTCTTTCATCAATACGAACTAAAAAAATTGATGTATGTCGATCAGTATTAAAAATAATCCAAACGGTGTAGTGACCCAAGCTACCCTATCTTTAAAACTGCAATTTAAACTTATTCGCAATAATCCAAATTCAAGAATAAAACAATCGCTAAGGGATGTATCTTGACTTTACTACTATTACTCAAATTAATTGCTTACCTTGTGTTGACTTTCCCAGCAATAATTAACACATTAGTATTTATTTACAAGTCTGATATTTAATTACTGCAAACTTTAAATCTGATAAAAAGAATTAGCCGTCTAGTGGTAAGCTACGCAGTGTTATGTGAATGAGATAGGATTGGATTTAAGCGTTGCCTTATGTGGGACAGATTAACAATAAAACTACTCAAATTAGAATTAACGAGCTTTGCGTAATGATGGTTCAACCCGTTAATTTACTAAGTTGGGAAAGAACCACCAAGAAAACCCAATTTATTAATAAATTAAGTTAAGTAATTGTACAAGTACAGTAATAAATCAAATAATAACAAAAAAATAACAAGGAAAGGGTTCAATATGTAACAAAACACCATTAAATCAGGTTAAAGTGCGTAGAAAATTATAAAATTAAGTAACAAGAAAAAAATGGAAAGTAATTAAATAACTACACATAAACACAATAAAAAACAAACAGTGTAATCACACCCACAATTGTGTCATAAATAAATCAGAATAAAAATGGTGTCACCAAATATGTGGTCCTTATACAATCAATCATGCCGGTCTTTAAGTTAACGCCAGAGTAAATATGAAAATAATAGGGTAGGTTAAGGTACATACAAAATATAACAGACAGTGACATTAAACAGGTAGCAATAAGGTAACTGCAATGCAGTTTACCTATACTTAGACAAGAACAAAAAAATAGGCCAGGAATTTACACGTACACAATCGTGTAGAGATAATAAAAGCACAAAATACATACGAACAAATTACAATAAATTACATCTATAAAGCAAAATCAGTTCGTAGACAAACAATCCGAAATAAGCCAGCTGAATCAAAGACTCTAAAAAATATAATTAAAACAAAGCCTTGCAAGGGTCGGGTGCAAATAAATCATAACAAGTGGTCTTTAACCTACCCGGAAGTTGCTACGCTACAAACGACAGCATCCCTTCCTAGCTTACACGTTCATCTATATATCCCTTCACATTTAAAAACAATAAGAACGGGTTAGTTTAACAGTAACAATGGAATTCGAGGTGGTCTTAAGGTCATCTAGATACGGGTCTGTAAAAACCCCGGTATCGTTTATAACAATTTAACTAAGTTTATCGTGCCACGTTTGTCCACGCCTTAATTCTCCACATGAGCGAAAATATTAGTAAACAGTCAACAACTCCAACTCACACAAGCAATGAGGGAGGGGACACTGTACTATCTGACGCGGAGTCCTTTTATTTTAACCGATTTCAGCTTGCGTAATTAAATAGATACTTCTTGCAAGACAATGATTGATTTTTAATAGGTTACATAGGCTTGTTGAATTGTTTGCTGCGAGCTTTAATTTACATTAAAATACCTACTTATGTTTGAATATAATCCTTTAATTAATCACTTATTCACCAATATTTAATGGGTTAAGATACGCCGTTTAAACCCAAGACGACAATTACTTATGGATATATTTTTTACACGCCCGCTTATTAAAACCCGAACATTTAGGGATACGTTTATTTACACGACCACTTTAAGTTTTTGAAAAACTTACATTAACAACAACACAGAAAAGAAAAACCCCAAATTCGCGGTTTTAGTTTTACTAAAACGTACACGATAAAATATTTATGGACAGAACGCTTTACAGTGAGAGTTTGTAATTAAACAATCAGATCGATCCATGCTGAATCGAACTCTTAATTGCAACTAGCTGTCCTTACTCCCCAAATCCACCCCCGTTTCTAAAAGACAAGAATTATTAGGCGGGAATATTTTCATATTAATTACTAAGAGAAGTGTTAATTTTTAAAATATCCACTCGTTCGTAATAAACCCTATATCTAGGTCTCGAATTTCAAAGCACCAAACCAAGATGTCTTTTGATATGCGGTATGTTCCGATGTAATAAATTACTAACTGTGACGTTTTACCACAAAACGTGTGTATAGAAATTTTTAACGATCCATCACGGTCTTTCGGTAAATGCAGTTTCTAGAGAACACTTGTTTTCTACCCCACCATATATTTTTCTTTTTCTTTTCAACCCTTACTCATATCAGTTACATAAAATACATAAAACAAAATATTCCGAAAGCATCAAATTTCACTTATTACCAAGATATTTAAACCATTATTATCTTATCTATCGCGTTAACGATTGCGATTTGAAAATGTTTATTACAATAATAAAATTTTCTCGGTTCACTACCTACAACAGAAATAAGATCGCCTTCATGGATGTTTGTGACGTTTAGCCCCCCCCCCCTCCCCGCCTCGACTTACACCAAAATCGTGTTTTTGCTGAATTTGGCATATGTAGTGCTACTAAAATATCAAGTTTCAAAAAATTGTTAGAGCTTGGTGTTTGTCGATTATAATATACATGGTGGAAGATTGTGGGTTTATTTAGGAATATTTCTAAATTTTCTTGATGGTACATGGCTACAAGTAGAACAAGACACTTGCCGCCATCTTGGATTTTTGTGATCTGGGGTACCTTGGCCGCCATTTTTTCACTCTAATTAGAGCCCATTTGGTTGTGTTAAGAACCTCTTTGTCAGTTCACTCCTTTTTTATGGCTTCTTTTCCCAGGAAATTTTCAACCCTTGATGAAATTAGAGCCCTTTTGGTTGTATTAAGAGCCTTTTTGGTAGTTCAGCCCCTGGAAGGTAGGAAAATGCGTGCGCATACAATGTTCTGATTGGTGGTACTAAGGCCAGTCCCTTTTACCTGATTAGTTTCTGATTGGTTCTTAGCCCACCCAGCTTCTGAGCTCTGATTGGAGGCTTAGGGCTCTTTTGTCAGTTCACTCCTTTTTTATGACTTCTTTTCCTAGGTCATTTTCAACCCTCTCATAAGACAGCTATAAGAACTTGTGTTAGGACTGCGCCCTCTTTTCGTGGCCTCCTTGGCTGGAAATAGTATTATAATAAGGGGGCTCTAATGATATCTCATAAGACAGCTATAAGAACTTGTGTTAGGTCTGCGCCCTCTTGTCGTGGCCCCCTTGTTGCAAAACTTGAATTTGATTTTAGGGTAATCTAGTGGTGTATGGGCCAATGAATATTTTTTCTGTAATAAAGGTAGCGTCACTTAGCGGTAGGACTAATTAGGGATTGTTGTGGCGCCATCTATGAGGGGAGATTTGAACTTGTATTATAATAAGGGGCCTAATGCTAACTTATAAGACAGACATAGGGCTTCGCAACTTGCTTTCGAGTCTTAGCCCCTTGTCCCTGCGGGAAATTTGAATTTGATTATATATTTAGTGTCTACATTCTGATTACTTATTGCGAGAAATTTGAACCTGTATTCTAATAAGGGGCCTATTGCTAACTTATAAGAGAGACAGGCTTCGCAACTTGCTTTCGGGTCTTAGCCCCTGACCCCTTGGTGGGAATTTGAATTTGTATTTAAGTGTTTACATTTGATTACTTATTGCGAGAAATTTGAACATGTATTCTAATAAGTGGGCCTAATGCTAGCTTATAAGACAGGCATAAGGCCTCGCAACTTACTCTCGGGCTTAGACCCCTGACCCCCTTGGCTGGAAATTCGAATTTGTATCCTAATAAGAGGGCCTCTGATTCTATAATTTGTATGAAATGTTCAACTTATCTAGACATGACACTTATCCTGATCTAATAATCTGAATTTGTTAATAGCACCATCTACTTGTGTATAGACTAACGAATGTTTTTTGCAATATAGCTGGCGCCACCGAGCGTTATATTTTAAAACCTGTGTCCACTTACGTTCGGTCACCAAAACATCCTTCGCAGCCGTCTTAGGAGAAAATGCCTCTACCAGATTTATAAACATGCCCCTAGGGAAGATATTAGTGCGTGGTTACGGTTTAGGCGCGCCTAATCCTAAGTGCATACGGGTGTTAAAATATACCGCTAGGTGGCGCCAGGAATATTGCAGAAAACATTCGTTAGTCTATACACAAGTAGAAGGTGCTATTAACAAATTCAGATTTTACACCTAGGAGCCAGGATAAGGTGTCCAAGCTCCGAGAGTAAGTTGCGAAGCCCTACACTTGTCTTACAAGTTAGCATTAGAGCCCCTCTTATTAGGATACAAATTCAAATTTCCCGCCAAGGGGGAGAGGGGTTTAAACCCCGAAAGCAAGTTGCGAGGCCTTATACCGGTCTTAATAAGCTAGCGTTAGGCCCACTTATTAAAATAAAAGTTCAAATTTCTCGCAATAAGTAATCAGAATGTAAACAGGTAACACAAATTCAAATTTCCCACCAAGGGACCAGGGGCTAAGACCCGAAAGCAAGTTTCGAAGCCCTATGTCTGTCTTATAAGTTACCAATAGGCCGCTTATTAGAATACAGGTTCAAATCTCCCCTCATAGATGGCGCCACAACAATCCCTAATTAGTCCTACCGCTAGGTGACGCTACCTTTACTACAGAAAATATATTCATTAGCCCATACACCACTAGATAAAATCAAATTCAAGTTTCGTAACTAGGGGGCCACGACAAGAGGGCGCAGACCTGACACAAGTTCTTATAGTTGTCTTATGAAATAGTATTAGAGCCTCCTTATTATAATACTATTTCCAGCCAAGGGGGGCCATGACAAGGGGAGCAGACCCAACACAAGTTCTTATGGCTGTCTTATGAGATAGCATTAGAGCCCCCTTATTATAATACTATTTCCAGCCAAGGGGGCCACGACAAAAGGGCGCAGGCCTAGCACAAGTTCTTATAGCTGTCTTATGAGACAGCATTAGGGCCCCTTATTAGAACATTTTCAAATTTCCCACTGTAACCATTGCAGAGCCTTAAGCCTCCAATCAGAGCTCAGCAGCTGGGTGGGTCTAAGAACCAATCAGAAACTAATCAGGTAAAAGGGGCTGTCCTTAGGACCACCAATCAGAACATTGTATGCGCACGCATTTGAGTACCTTCCAGGGGATGAACTGCCAAAAAGGCTCTTAATACAACGAACAGGGCTCTAATTAGGGTGAAAATTTCATCAAGGGTTGAAAATGTCCTCCGAAAAGAAGCCATAAAAAAAGGAGTGAACTGACAAAACGGTTCTTCATTTTCACACTACCAACTACTGCGGAAGATATGAAAAATAGAATCCGAAACGTTTTTGCAACTCCCAATAATGTTAAATAGGGTTAATAATTATCTTTGTCTTAGAATTAAAATTAAAACTAAAATAATTTTTATTTTTATTTTAGCTCGTAATTTTGTTTTAGTGTTTATGTATTTTTCTACTTATTAAATAACGTTTTATAATATGAATCGTTTGTTGTTTACTTTCCATGGGTTACTAGATAATACAAACTAAAAATTGAAAAACACATCAAATTAATCAGAAATTGTGAAATTAAAACAAAATTAGTGACAGACTAATTTATATAGTTAGAAAGGTAAAAAATTTGATGCAAAAATGGCCGTTCCATTTGAAAAAGTCAGGTTAACATTGACTGACATTTTTTTAATTGACATAGTAATTTCTCTAAACACAAGAAGAATTCGGATTTGACCGTCCGGTCTACGCTAGTACATTTCATGTCTTGTAACATCGAAGAGCCACGTCCTTCTAAGTTTTGTGATCACACCGATATTTAACATTTCTCGTCATTTTTGTAAAAATGACGAATTGCGGCTAAACGATTACATTTAGGTACCATGTGCGATCCATAAAGTCGCACTAGAATTTACCTAGGAATTCAAATATGCAATAATATACAGGGGGTTCCATTTAAAAAATGCAACTTTGATATAAATCGCCGTGTATAAACTTTGCGATTAAAGTGAAATATTTTAGGTTTAACGATACCCCACCACATCCCATCAACAAAATTTAGAAATATTTCTTATTAGACATCAATCTTCCACCCATTCACTATGGGTTCATCCTGTATATTACAGGGTGCTCGAGCATACTTAGTACCTGTTGCTAATTTTTTGCATACTTATTGCAAAAGGTTTGGTTAATATTGTGTTAGTCAATGGAAATGCCTGCTGTTTAAAAAAAGTTTTACTAATTTTCAAAGATTGGCGATTTATGCACTTTTTCGAGTTTTTAAATCGAAATTTCATCAAGACTTGTATATGCCCAACAAGATACGTGTAATACACTCGCTTTTAACAAAGTTAAGCATTTTATCGAAAAGTTCGTTACTGAAATCGTAAACTTCATGGCTTTAATTATGTTAATTAGATCAACAGTTTCGCCAAATTCTTATTATAATTCTACAAATTCGTTCACCGAAGAATCATTCATCGAAATAATTTTTTCTACAACTTGTTATCATTTTTTCCTATTTTCTACATTTAGAATGTATTCTATACACTTTTTCCATTTATCTGTCACATTGTTTAGTGCACTAATGATCGCTTATGAATATCACGTAAATTAAGAGTGGTTATGCCGTTTTACTTCTCTTTTCATTTATTGGGTTTTGCTCACACTGATAAGGTCAAAATATTAAGACAGTTGAATCCTTTTCTAGAGATCATCTGATGCATTGTATATGTGACATATTTTTCTTTTAGTCCGCAACAGCTAGTTCTCGAATTTATAAGTTTTTCTCTTGTTGTATTTTTTGAGACTAACCATTGCGCTTTTACCACACACTTCTTGGTGAACGCTCTAAGTTGCGGTAATATTAGAAGGCATTGTCAATTCACAGTTACCATTACATTACATTACAATTTACTGAGTGTTCAAGAATCAGTCACATTTGCAAGTATTATTCAAGCACCTTGGCATTCATATGCATGTGGTAATCTCGAGCATGTTTGGATACGAATACCTTTTCTTGATACTTGATGTAAGACTTGAAGGCGACTTCTATAAAGAACAATGATTTCATTAAAGTTGACACAGGAGAATAATTCGGTGTGGTATTAAGATCTAAATGTCACGATCAGGAAGATTCTTATGCAGATTACGTTGCAGAAAAAGCAATAAACACGTGAGAATGACGTCCCCTTATGAGTAACACGTTAGACTTATATTCAAAACTAACATAATGTTGACCATGAGTCATTTAAGTGTATGCGATTACGGTCCATTTTTCACATGTACAACCTTAGTTATAACAATAGCAATGATCGTCATTTAAAATTACGGTGCTTGACCTTTATTTCTCTGAATATTATTAGAAAATTACTTTAAATGTTCATTAATTTTGTAAAAGTACTTCAAACTAGGCTTAATTATAATAACTTGATTGATTAGTTCCTTTTAAAATTACTTAAAAGGTTTCTTAATTATGCTGTCTGATATGGTGCTAAGTGTGATATTTATTTACTCTTTAATATTTCAAGAGTTTGTTATGATGGCTAAACATTTCAACAAATAAAGTAACTCATCATTTTAAGTAAAATAAAATAAATGAGGGTAGGTGTGATGTTAAAACAAGACAGATCTCTATAAATCTTTGTGGTTAGACTTATTTAAAATGCACTTTCAAACTCATCTTATCTTTTTAACTATAAATAACCTTAGACGTTGGGACGCCATTGCTGAAAAATCTTTAAAAACTCCAGTTTTTTTTATGCTTATTATAAAATGTGTTTATTTTATAATTTGTCTCAATGATGTAACATGAAAATACTATCTATAAACCCTCCAGGGTAATCAAGCTTTGTTTAGTGCCCAGAAAAAATAATCCGTTTCGAAGGACCCAAAGAAAAAACTGTTTTAATTAGATCCGTCGCATTACTTAGTTCTTCACATACAATTTTTAAAGATGAATTATATTACATCTTATGTATTAACTATATTGAATATATCGATTGTATCGTTAATTAATAAGAAAACACAACTGGAGTACAATTATAAATTAAATAACTGACTTGACTAGGTGTCCTTTAAAGACTTCAAGGTCATCTTCGACAATAACTTAAGTTTAATGTGCACTAAATTCTATAATTAACAAAGTTTTAAACTTATTTGCCTTAGACCAAAATTTTTACTATAGTCTGTCCAAACCTCCAAATTCAGTACGGGTTCCGGTGTATGCCGATTGAGCGCAACCATATTATACCCCATAGGGTGCAGAAATTTTACCTATAACTTTACATGCCGATTGGGCGCAATGGAAGGATTAAGATGATAGCATTTTCTTAATGTTTTTCTCACAACTTGCGATGGATTTCCCTAATCTAGATAATTAAAATATATTTAAAGTAAATTTCTACAAGGTTGTTTATTGTAATTCGTCGCCAACGAATTTCTCAAAACTAGATTATAGTAGGTAGTAGGGTGTTGTTAACAAGTGACGATTTTCAATTTAATATTTTATTTTAAAAATGGAATTCATGACGAGTGAACGCGGTCATAATTTCACTTTCCGCAAAGATAGAATTCAGAGTAACTGTGCGAAGTATAGGTGCTCGAACAGCAAATGCAAGGCTGCTTTAAAAGTTGACCACAGCGAAACAGTGCTATTGGAAGCAATTGGTGAACATAATCATGAAGAACCGAAGAATTTAACAATTAAGGTAATTATTTAGATCATATTTAGATAATTACCTATAATTAAATATTAGATACATATATTTTTTCATAAATTCAAGAAGATAAACAAATTTTTCAAGCATAAATTTGAAACTCTTATAGCTAAAGCCTTTTTTTATCTAATTTATGATTCTTTTATTTATTTTTTTCAGGAAATCCAAAACAGTGCTAAAAGGAAACCAGTGGAAGATATTTTTGTTCGTCCAAACAAAATTATTAATTTGGAAATTCGCGATGCAGTTCATTCGCCAACCTCAAATGATTTTGAAAATATTCGGCATGCTATATACCGTTCCAGAAGAAAACTACTTCCGCCTCTCCCAAAAAATATCAACGAAGTCTCTGAAGCATTAGAAAACATGGATATAGAAACATCGGCAGGAGAAACATGTTTAACTTCGGCAGACAAGTACAAGGGAATTATCATCTTTAGCACCAAAAGAAATTTACAATTTCTTTATGAAGAAGACAAGTTTTTTTGTTCACAATACATGCTGTCAGAAATGGACATTACATTCCACTAGTATTTGTGTTAGTTAAAAATAAAAAAGCTGAGAGTTACGAAGAAGTCTTCCGATCGATAATAAATGTATGTGAAAAAGTTAACATCTCTTTTACTCCATCTGAAATCACGTGCGACTTCGAAGAAGCAATACACAAGGCGGCATGGGCTGTATGGCCCAACATTACAATAATTGGATGCAGGTTCCACATTTCGCAAGCTTGGATGCGAAAAATCCAAAGGAGAATACACCAACAAAGAGAGCGAAATAGGAAAATGGTTACGTTAGACATTTGGCCTCATCTTTCTGGAAGACACCGAAGTTTCTAGCTGTTTTATAGAAGACCTCATAGCTACTGTGCCTGCAGACCTTAAGGTTACTGCTTTCTGTGATTATTTAACGGACAATTATATCAGTGAGTCAGCAAGATTCCCACCAGAAATATGGGCTTCATGTTCGGCGAGTAGAGAAAGAAATACCAACGCATGCGAGTCGTTTCATAGCCACTTCAACGCTAAATTTTTTGTAATCATCCAAATCTATTTGTATTTTTAAACGAATTAAAAAGTCTCCAAACACAAACTTATATTAAATTAAATAGTGTTCATTTTGAAAACAAATTTAGAAATACTAATTATAAGAAACGTTTCGAATATATTTCAAATTTAATCAACCTTTAATAAAAGAAAAAATATTTCTAGGCTTGCTTTTGTAAAAACTGTGAGTTATAAAGTGTGGCAATAAATATTATTTTTAAATTACAGTTTTAATTTAGTTTCTTCCGCTTTGCGCTCAATCGTAACATACTATTTTAAATCCTTGCGCCCAATTGGCACATACGATTATAAGACCCATGCTGGGATACCAGGTTTTGTGCCCAATCGGCATTTGCCCACGGGTTCTTATGGAGTAAATAACGGTGTGCTTGTTCTTCATAGCGATGTTGTCAAACGTAAAATGTAATTTAATAACAAATCAGTATCATCTCCGTGTACTGTCAAATTTGGGCGCGTAATTTAAATGTGTATTGTTGGATACACATAAGTGTATTGTGTGCTGCATATCCAGTGTAACTAACATTTTCTTGACAAAATCACAAAGGGGCAGATCTATACACGGTGAACCAAGAATTTTATAGAAATAACTTTATTAAACTTAAAAACCTAAACATTAATATAAAATATTCAGTAACAATATTAAGCTTTGCAGAAACAGTTTTAAATATTTTAAATTAAGATCTACAATTCATTTTGATTAAAATGTAATTACATTTTTATAGTTTATCGAATGAACTGATGAGTTATTTGTTTGGCAAAGTTTACCAAAACACAATTTAATTGTTAAAATCAAAATAAACTGAATATACAGGGTGAGTCATTTGTGCGCCGTCGGAAGATCCTGGCTTTATTATTAAAAATAAAAAAAATGTTATAGCGCCGATCTATATCAGACTTAGATGTGCATCGAATAAAAATAGTTTCATCCCTATAGCGTGTTCCATACTTGCAGGACCGAACACGGCTTTGTTTTGTTAAATGGAACCCTATATTTGTTTAATTTTATTATTATTTGTCTTGTTGAATGCTAAAAAACGGTACTTCGTTTTTAAATTTATTTTGTGGCGTTGCCAAGTTAGAGCATTTTTTCTTTAAAAAAGTGAAAATTTATACCTTTACTTAAATTGTTCTGAAGACTTTAATATTAACAGTAGAACTGTAAGGTTTGGAAGACGGGTAAACATACTTCCTGATTATACTATACTGGGTGTTTACAAAATATGGTCAATTTTTGCAAATTTGAAATGACCATAACTTTTGTTTTTTAAATGGAACACCCTGTATTTTATCATGTCATCGTGTTTTGTTTTTAATTCTCTTACTTTTTTATTAAGCATGTAATATACCTAACGTTACGCGTTCTCGAAATATTTAAGATTTGTTGCAAAATTAATGATAATTGTGACAAACTGGACGGTCTATACAAAAGTAATAAAGCAAACAAAAGAATTTGTATTTGAAAAATCATAAATTATTGAGAACATTATAATAAGTTATAACTAAATCAAATGCTCGATGTGTCCACCATTTTCTTGCAAACAGGTGTGAATTCTCCTCAAAAAAGAATCTTCAACATTTCGCAGCATATTTTGGTTAACCATTCCGTATTCTAATTTTCATATCTTCTTTGGTGGTAGGAGATTCTTGGTATACTAAGCTTTTAATATAACCCCACATAAAAAATCTAATTTTGTCAGATCAGGAGTCCGAGCTGGCCATCCTACTGGCCCTCCTCTCCCAATCTATTTATTGGGAAACGTTCTGTCTATATGTTCTCTAACAATGCGACTATAGTGGGGAGGCTCACCATCCTGCTGAAACCACATCCTTTGACGTATGTCTAACGGCAATTCTTCAAGGAGCTGAGGTAACTCATTTTGAAGAAATTCAAGATAGGTTTGACCATTAATGTTTCTTTCAAAATTAAGGTCCAATTATATGGTTCCCTACTGTCCCGCCCCACACATTCAAAGACCAGCGATGCTGATGATCTATTCTTCTAACAGCGTGGGATTTGTATTGTTATAATAATGGAAATTATGCCTGTTCACAAAACCATTTTTGTGAAAAGTTGCTTCGTCGGTCATCAAAATGTGTTTAAAGAAATCATTGTCCTGTCCTAATCGTTCCAGTGCCCACTGGGAGAATTCTAAGCGTCTTTGAAAATCATTTGCATTCAGCTCTTGGACTAGTTGAAAATGGTATGGATGAAATTTATTTTTCGAAAATCTTGAAACACTAGTTTGACTAATACCTAAATCAGCACTGAGGTTTCTTGTGCTAACGTTTGGATTTTCCACTACACTGGTTAGTACCACAAATACGTTTTCTTCGTTTATAACCCTTTTTCTCGTTCTTTTCGTTCGTATTTACATGTCCTGTTCTTTCAAATCTTTCTTTGAGTTTTCAAATATCCTTGGATCAGGATGCCTGCGCGCAGGAAATCGTTGTTGATAAATTCTGGAAGCAAGAAATGAATTTCTTTCACCTTCGCCCAAAGCGTAGACCATGTCAATACATTCATCTTGTGAAAATTTCATTTTTCACACTAAACTGAGAACTAGTGAATGACGTTTAAGCCAAACGTCAGGAATTATAAATCCAGGCCTACTAGATGCCCTTTTACACTTATTGCCATATTATAAAATTATGATTTTAAAAACTCGAGTAAAAAGTAAACCTTTGTCCATTAGTGTTTATTGGATCATATTGTCAACAAGACATTTACGATTTGTAAATATTCAAAGCAAAAGTCATGATTATTTTATTAATTTTGCAACAAATCTTAAATATTTCGAGAACGCGTAACGTTAGGCATATTATATGCTTAATAAAAAGTAAGAGAATTAAAACAGAACACGATCACATGATAAAATACAGGGTGTTCTATTTAAAAACAAAAGTTATGGTCATTTCAAATTTGCAAAATTGACCTATTTTGTAAACACCAGTATAGTATAATCAGGAGATATGCAGGTCAAAAGATAGAGCAAGGTCTTGTTTACCGTCTGCCAAACCTTACAGTTCTACTGTTAATATTAAAGTCTTCAGAACAATTTAAGTAAAGGTATAAATTTTCACTTTTTAAAGAAAAATGCTCTAACTTGGCAACGCCACAAAATAAATTTAAAAACGAAGTACCGTTTTTTAGCATTCAACAAGACAAATTATAATAAAATTAAATAAATATAGGGTTCCATTTAACAAAACAAAGCTGAGTCCGGTCCTGTAATTATGGAACACCCTATAGGGATGAAACTATTTTTATTCGATGCACATCTGTCTGATATAGATCGGCGCTATAACATTTTTTTATTTTTAATGATAAAGCCAGGATCTTCCGACGGCGCACTAATGACTCACCCTGTATATTTAAACAGTCGAAACGAAATCATATAAAAATCAAAACGTTTAAAATGTCAAAGTAAAATTATTTTAAAAGTTATTTTCTTAATCTTCAACTTCCGAACTTGTGTCATCATCGACAAACCAGTATTCACTACAAATTCCAAACTTTCCACCACTTCGTCAAGTAATCCATCCTTCTCCCACATTCCTTGAGCTAAGACCCACATGCTTGCAATGTTTTTGCAATAATAATGTTTCGAGCCTCCGAATGTATAGTTTTCTTCGTAGTTCCAGCCATAATAGGGATAACCCTAAAACATAAACATTACATTTTTATTAAAATTCTTGTACATACCTTTATTTCACAAATAATGTCATATATCCATGATTTCGTCAAGATTCGCCGGGAAATTTAGAATTTGTAAAATTATCTGTTAGTACCGAACATTTTGAATGGGGTATAGATTTTCGTAATTGGAATTAATCAGGCATCAAAGATTGGAGAAAGTTTTCGATTGTAACGTTTTTTTTTTGACGTTTACGTAATTTAAAAGTTTACGATTTTTTTTTGTATTTTCTAACAGGAAAATGTGATTTACATTTTGGTATCGATATTTAGGGAAACCCTCTTGCTAGAATTTGAAAGGAAACATTCGTTAGTGTATTTGTAAATAGGGATAGTTTTGTAGCAATAAATCTCTTGTTTTAATTTGGTTAAATCAAGTTGGAATTGCGTCATCTAAAAAGATGGAATTAAATAAGGTATTCAGATATTACATTGTAAGGTGCATCTTTTGTAAAAGTTCTAGATAGCCGCCAGATAGGCATCGTTCCGAGTAGAAACAGGCTTGCTGACAAAGCAATCTTTCCATTGATTTGGAGTTAGACTTCGTGTACGAGCGGACTAATATATTTAAGTTTTTTTTTTGGAAAATTAGAGTAGAGGTGGTTGAAAAACCAATGTGACGGAAAGTAAAGTTTTTATGTAGAAAGCAGTAGTACAGGCGTCGAGGCGTACAGTTTAGTTTTTTGATACGGTGACGTAGATGGTACTGCGAAACAACGTTGACTCGTGTAGAAAGAATTCCCGGTAAAAGGTGCTCTGCATCTTCCAAAATTCAATTAAGGGATCATATAATTGTTCAACCTTCACAACGCCAATTTATTGTGACGTTCAGTTAGTCCTTAAGGCTATATGTATCGAGATTTAGAATAGTGCTGAGTGTTAAGCACCTAGTACTCACGCTTTCCTCTAGAGAAGACTTCGCTTTTCTTTGCGGAAAAATACAATCTTCGTTTCAAGCTTACAAACATTAACTTCATAGTGCGCTCGAAAACAAATAGCCTGCTGCTAAATAAATAAAATGTAAAAACCAACGCTAGGAGCTGCTTAATATCGCAAGCATCCCCAGCAGTAACCGTATCGTCGAAGTTATAGTCAGTCCCAGATTCTGTGTAACCAAGGGGCCTCTGCATTTAAAGTAACTTTTGTGTTTTTCTTGAATATGGCGATTGACGAAATTTAAATAAAATGTTGGATGTTTTTTTATGATTATGACTTTTCCTTCGTGGGTCACTTCATGATTTTGTTGGTTAAATTTATACGGCCAGTGCTTTCATGCAGAGAATTAGCCATATTTATTTGAAATATATTTTTTTCTAATGTTTTACAGAATTGACAAACGTTTATATTGAAATTATTAGAAGGCGAATTACTGCATACTCTAGCTAGAGGACCAACCAAATTTAAATAAATTGTTTGATGCCGTTCTTTGTTACATTTACATTGTCTACGAATTTCTTATGTTCTTTTATTTATTTTATGTCATTATATTTATTTACGTTATTGGACTTGTGTTATTTTTGTTTTGTGAACCTATGATTACACAGTGTCGAAGGATAAGCAATTTACGTATCTATTGTTTAATTTTCTCATTAAATTAACGTAATTATATCGAGTTTGGTTCGAATGAAATAAACACGGCCGAAAGTTTTCAAAGGTTGATTTAACTTTAACGTACATTTAGAGGCCGCTCAATTTTGCATTTTCCTTTGTTGTTTTGTTTATGAATTGAGCCTAATCAAACGTAATTTGAGCGAAGTTTTCAAAGGATTGTGTACACAGTTAACACGTTTTTTTTAAATATTATTAATACGTTACTAAATTTTTTTGTTTGGCGAGGGGAAAGTATTTTACACATTGAGATTTTGGACTAACGTAACTTGACTAGGGATTAGTGTTTGTTGGTCAAAGAAGTGATTGATTTTTGCGGTACGCTATTATTTTATTTAACCGTGCAAATGTGGTTTTGAAGCCTTTCAGGTTGGCGAAAGATCTGCTGGTCCGGATGCCACCTGTGGAGGTTATGTGTAGGTAAGCAAGTTATTTGGGCATTTTGAGCAAGCTGTGAACTACCGTAATTAGGCGTTTCATCCCCTATTGTGACATTTCAAATAACCTGGCGCCCATTTCCGGTTTTATGACGATTTCTGCTCCTATTTTGACTTCTGTCTGGTATACTATCCTTCGGTGTGCAACCTAATTAACATCTAACTCACACCCGACCACTGACCACAATAAAACAACCAAAGAAGTCCAAAAAAACTGATTTTAACAAACAAAAGCAACACAATAAAAGGATTAATAGTCCAGTCATTTTTGCTTCAAAAAGGCCGTCATTGCAAAAAAAAATGGTGACAGCAATTTTTTTGTTTTGAATCGCTTCATTTTCTTGTTTTAAACAACAGATTAAAAATTGAGAACGATAGCGTCCAGGCTTAAAAAAGTATTAAAGGTCAAAGGTCACAAAAATCAGTTTTTTGCAAAAAAATCTCGTTTTCTATGGATCGGTGGTCAATTGAGGTGGTTACAAGAAAGAAATTTCATGAAATTATCTACAAAAATGGCCTTATTCATTTTTCACGTACGACGAACCGTTCTAACATCAACAAGCGATGAAATTTCATGTTGACGCGTGAAAAGATACCCCATGTTCCCAATGACAAGCAACCTTGAATAGCAGCTGTCTCGCATTCTATTGTAGTCTGTGGGCCGTTATTTTATACCTGCGAGCGTCAGTATATAGCTGTACTGTGCGTTGGTTTTCGGTGGTATTCGTGGTCCAAGTGTGTCGATATTTTGTAAAACGTACAAATTCTTCTCAACAACTTATATTTGAGAATGGAGCGAAAATTATATTGGCAATGTATGGAATCCTAAATCGGAAACATCTCTTGATAATTACCGGTATTTAAGTTTTACAAAGTCGACAAGATTCAATACTGCTGTAAAATTACCATCGCTTCCACCTACAACTGCAACAGCTCAATAAAACTTGTATCATGTATATTACCAGGTCCAAACATGGCTGGGAAGAGACATAGATCCACAACAGTGGGGCTGGATCTTTAATAAGATTTGTTTAGAGCCCATTACAAAATTGTTACCACCTGCTCCAGATAATATTCTGAATACCATTTTTTGTTTTATTTTGCTCTGCGGCAACTGTCATGGACAAGGAGCGTGCGGATGTGAAACCAATAGGAGTGGTCCAACACATTATTGATAAAATGCCTTTATCTGTTGTTTAATTTGTTTGTAATTTTAATCAATTACTACACTTGACTTCTGCCAAGTTTGGTCCAAAAATTCCAACGCCATCTTGGTGTTCCATTTTTTATGTCACTGAGTATATTATATACACCGATGAATCGTGGGTTAACGTGGGGCACAAAGTTAGTAACGCACCACTATTGAAAGTGGTCGGCAGGCATTCGTTCAAGGGCGCTGTAGAGAATCATCGTCCAAAGACCTAGAAATCGATTCGAACGATTAAACTGTACTTAAAAACAAAAAAATTACCAAAATACGAGGTATGGCTATTAAATCAAAATAAAATGTTTTACTGTGTCAGTCTCGTTATTTAATACCCACAATTCCTATATTGTATTACAATGGAAATAAATGATGCTAATATAATCAAACTTTAATAAAATTGTTATTTTGTTTATATACCGCAAACTCCTTCCGTAAGCAAACGATAAAGTTACCATTTGCTCATGCTGTTGCTTATAGAGCTTCTTTCACAATTCTATGTACAGCGTAATCTAACCCATTACATTGCCATGTAATATACCATTACATTACATACGCCTACTTCGATTTTCTACAAAATACGGTTCAAAGATTCGATTTCTATAGATTAAGGGTTGTCTTGTTCGGTATATTCATCAGTATATTGCAGAATTATCTAAATTTGTATAGCATTGCAAATATTTTTATTAATTCTGAGGTTAGAAATTGTGTCTCTCGTACCGTAGATATAGTATTATTATAACCGTAACATGGTATTATAGGTGCAGTAATCTATTGGCATAATAAGTTTGGCAATCCTGCACTGTTTTTCCATAAGCCCCATACTGAATTGGAGATTTGGGCGTGCTATAATATTGATTGTTTACTTGCATTATATTATAATTTAATCCGCCCTAATTTTGAATATGCTAGCCTGATCTGGTATCCATCTACATGCACCAAATCAGCAGTATCGAAAAAATACAAAGAAAATTCTTAAAATACGTGTACAGGGTGGCCAACTAAGAATGCGAGATACTGTATCTGGGAAACTATCCATCGGAGAGGCTTGCGCAAAAAAAAAGATTTACTAAAACGGCCAATACAAAAACCTGGAAAATATTGTCAAGTTTCTGAAATGGCCGCTAGCGTAACTGCAATCTTGAATCTAAAAAGTGATGTTTCTGTGAATTCTGCTATATTAACCTAATAAAAGATAACTGATCTTTAAAGTCGAGGATAATCTGAACTTTTTTGTTTGGCACTTTTGACGTATCTATAAAAATAAAGTGGTGGGGTATTCAAAGGTTTCTTAAATCACCCCTGCATCTTTGAAACGGCTAAGCCGATTTTAACAAACTTGGCGCGTTGAAATGACCTATTCTTGGGCTACAAATGTTATAATATTTGAAGTTTTGTTAGTTTCATGTCGTCACTAGAGGGTTTGTTCGACATTCCTAACATCCAATGGCAATAGTCAAACCTTCGATCAAAGTCTTCCTCTTTCAAGGAAAACGACATGATATGGGTGCATTTTTAAAGTAATTAAAAAGTTTAAAGGAATACCTATATATTTTGATGGCCATTAGAACTTACCTATGGTCCTTCAAAATATTTTGAATCGTTGTCGTGATATGCCCAACTCAGTGGATAATGCTCTTGTGCTAACATGAGGATTTCCTTCAATATAGCCCAGTACACGGTTAATATTTTCTTGTGTTTGTCCAATTCTTTGCCGTTGAAACGTAGGCCGAAAAGGCTTGTAAGCTCGCCACTAATCGGGAAAAACTCTTACATCGGAAGGACGCCGATTTGGATCTCGACCCGCGTAAACTCTTTTAGCTACTGCGGCATTCTGAAGACATTCAAAATAAACCGCAAGCATATCAACAGCTTCATTATTCGTAAAACGCATTTTGAAAGCACAAAATTGCACAAAGCAACGCGAAAGTATTCACAACTATTGACAATTTGAGGATTATGTATGTTTTGTTTAGGTATCTGTTTCCATTGCCTGCTTCTATTAATTGTATTTTTCGTATATATCCATAGTGAATATGCAGAAAATGGCCTTTCGTATAACTTTTTGCATTGCTTCTTGCCCGTAGTAATTTCAAAAGGGTGATTTTATTCTGGTGAATAAATTTACAAACATTTAAAATCGCAATTTATAGGTAACCTATTCAGAGCCGAAATTGAAGCTGCAGTTTTCTCGACCCATAAGAGGCCTCAGCAATGCTCAGAGTGATGGTCGGCATTTCGAGCATTTACGGGGCATTAAAACCTTTCTCCTTTAAATCGGTCCTTTTAGGGCCACAACTTACATAATAGAAACTATTCCAGAAAAATATAATTAAAAAATTAAAATTTAAGGTATTTTCGTATAAAGTCTTCTTTGGCTGATATTTTAGGTTAGGAACAAGATATCGAGATGCGGTTTTCGCGAGCTTGTTTAGGCATCATTTAGCTACTTGTTCATGAAAAAAGTCATACCAATGCATTTAATTTTTTTGCGAAAATTAACCGTTTCTGTCTGAATGTCGAACAAAGCCCTCTAGCGACGACATGTGAAACTAACAAAACTTCAATTATTTTAACATTTGTAGCCCAAGAAAAGCTCTTTTCAACGCGCCCAAGTTTGTTAAAATCGGATTAGCCGTTTCGAAGATACGGGGTGATTTAAGGAAACCTTTGAATACCCCCACCACTTTATTTTATAGATACGTCAAAAATGCCAAACAAAAGAAGTTCAGATTATCCTCGACTTCAAAGATCAGTTATTTTTTTATTAGGTTAATATAGCAGAATTCACAGGAACATCACTTTTTTAGATTCAAGATTGCAGTTATGCCCCTAGCGGTCATTTCAGAAACATGAAAATATTTTCCAAGTTTTTGTGTTGGCCGTTTTAGTAATAACTTTTTTTGCGCAAGCCCTACGATGGATAGTTTCCCAGATACAGTACTTCGCATTCTTAGTTGGCCACCTTGTACTTTATAAAACATAAACAATTCTCAACTCGTAATTCTCTATACTTAGACCTGTTAATAAATTTGATAAGTACCTTCATTCAGTTGACGCAGAATAAAAAACATGCTTCTATATCTCTTTAAACTGCTAACAAATTTATTAGATGACTCAGGTAACTTAAAGTACGTTCAATGTACCTCTACGGCAGTTAAGGGACTAAAATTTATTTTTTGCACTTCGTGGATTAAAAGTACTAAATAATAATTTTATTAATAAAAATCAGCAATTAACATTTAAGATAACATCTACTTTTGATTAACATTTACGGATATATTTACATTTGTACAGTTATTAAAGTTAAAAATTGACCAAAATCGTTGTCCTTAGAATTAATAACATCATTGAATGATGTTGAACCGATAGATGCATTGATAGTATTTATTTGGTTTTCTGAATCAATTTTTTTCATTTTCATGCTCAAATTTTTTGTTATTTATAGAGCTTTCAGCATATCTCTCAGCCACTGAAGACGACTTCCAACCTCCGTGTCTTCTGAGAACGTCGACATTTGCCCCAGAATTGGCTAATAAAGACGCCGACGTGCGTCAAAACAATGACTGGTGTATAAAGGGGTTCAGGAAGTTTAAAAAGTTGCAATTCTTTGGGGTAATTTTCCAACGGTATTTTTTCCAATGGGTTGAGCTGAACATCTCCGGTCTTTATATTGGACAAAAAATCGTGAATGGTTTGTGTCAGGTTTTCTTAAAGCAATGTAATTTCTGCATAGTTTTATAAAATCGACTGGGTTATTCACTGAATTCTGAACAACGAATACACGGTCAATATTGTTCTTTGTATTTTTATATTAACTAAGACAGAGTACCCAAATCTGTAACATTATGAATTGAAAATTCAACTAATTCGTGTCCTCTACACGCTCCTGCTACACCCATGACCAGTGCAACCTAAAAATTGAACACAGTGTCAAAATATCTATTAAAAAATTTATAGACGTTGTATTACTTACCTTAACCATTAAAAAATCGTCGTCTGGAGCTTGAATTACGAACTGGTCGACTTGTTCATCAGTAAGAACTTTTGACTTCTTTGGCTTATAGCCGTCGTTTTTTCCTTTCAGAAAAGGTTTTAATTTGGGATATTGGGATTTGTCAATATTACTTGTCACCATTACCATCGATTTCACCTTGGAATAATTCGACCACTAGGTGGAAGCACCTACAGTTTGGTTTTTTTATTTAAATATGCTAAAAAGACATTTTCATTGGTGTGATTTTGTATCTTCTTTTGACGCACTATGTTATAAAATCTTCATAAGATTTTCATACACTTTTCTGGATTTTGAGGGCAGTAGTTGGTTAACAGCCTCTTCAGCCGCTGCTTCAATATAAAACTCATCCAACTACGCGTCGTCAATAGACTAAGTTTTCACAATGGCGAAAGTTGTTTATTATTTATTTACTCGTTGTTATAGCATTGAAACATCTGGGATTTTAAAATAATTCATAAATTTCATTAGCCTTGAATAGTGTAGCTTCTTTGTCAAAGTGACTTTTCTAATAATTTAAATTTATCATAGATGTAATATTTTAATTTTCAGAAAATAATATAACTATTTCTATTATTACTCCACGAAGTGCAAAAATAGTGTAGATACCACGGATTGAAGTTCCTTAATCCCTTGAACTCTATTCGCGGGATTAAATGAGTCGCATCAATCCCTCGTTGTCTTATGCCTTATTACCTTCCAGTCGTAAATGTAAATCATTTTAGTTGGTTAACAGCCTCTTCAGCCGCTGCTTCATATCAAACTCATCCATTTTGACAACTACGCGTCGTCAACAGACTATGTTTTCACAATGGCGAAAGCTGTTTATTATTTATTTACTCGTTGTTATGGCATTGAAACATCTGGGATTTTAAAATAATTTATAAATTTCATTAGCCTTGAATAGTGTAGCTTCTTTGTCAAAGTGGCTTTTCTAATAATTTAAATTTATGATAGATGTAATATTTTAATTTTCAGAAAATAATATAATTATTTCTATTGTTACTCCACGAAGTGCAAAAATAGTGTAGATACCAGATTGAAGTTGCTTAATCCCTTGAACTCTATTCGTGAGATTTAATGAGTCGCTTCAATCCCCTGTTATCTAATGTACTATTACCTTCCAGTCGTAAATATAAATCATTTTAGAAACAATTCTTTTCATAAAATGTGTTTTTTTACAACAAACTCTGCTCGAATGTTGATATACTCCACCACACTTAATGAATTCAAAAGTATGTTAAAAACACTGAAAACGGAATAGCTTAGAATCTAATTATTTATGTATTATTATTTAACTTGTTAACTATCAAATTATCTTTTTGTGAAACCATCTTAATGTTTGTTATCTAGGTACATTACTAACTTCTGCATCTTTCATATCTGTACAAATTATTTTTGATTTTTTCATTACTCTGTAACTGGATGAAAATCTGTTGAGTAATAAATGATGATGATGATTGTAAAAGGAAGAGAGATACCTTCTATACCATCGTCGTTATTCGATTATTCGATTCCCATTAAGAGAACTAATACGTCAAATAGTTCTGTTAAGAATACTTGGATCTTTTCGTTACCTTTGAAATCATTACTCTGACAACGGCGCTTATTGTTTATTTTTATAACATCCTCATTAGTGGTAAGCGAAAATGAAAATAACATCCCTGGCCTATTGCAATTTTAATGCTGTATACCTATGTAGAAATTTTAGAGTACCGTTGACTTTCGCAAATATTGAACCACACAGTTTACAAGTGAGAATTAATTATATATATATATATATATATATATATATATATATATATATATATATATATATATATATATATATATATATATATATAATTTAAATGTATTTATTTTCTTGAACCTTATATATTTAACGAATATGTAAAAGTATTTCTGGGAATGAATGGTTCAGTTAATTAAATGCAAAATCTTTGTTTAACGTCAGATTTTGCATACTTAGTGTGAAGAATAGGTATGTTCTCTTTTTTAATAGCTCTTATTTACTTAGCGAAAATAGATGAAAATGCGCACATTCGACATACTTTGCCTGTCATTTTAAGAATCTATATTTTACACATTTATTCTATAAACCCCAAGAAGTACTTAACCCTCATAAAACTTTGCCAAATCTCCTATATTTTCATTAAAAAATTATGAACTTTATAATATTCTCATTTACGTGGTTATTTGCAGTAGGTAACGAAATAACCTCATTTGACGTATTTTGTCTTTGAAATTCAAAAATTATGATTTACATTTGTAATCTACATAAGCTAAGACGTAGTTAAGAGTAATAAAATTTTACTTTTCATGTAAAATTGATCAGCTTTTATAATATTCACAAATGCATGTATAAGGAGTCGAAATATGCTCATTTGACGTATTTAACCCTCGAAATTAAAAAAAATTTTATTTTACATACATATTCTACACACCCTAAGAAGTAATTTAAACCTGTAAAATTTTGCCCCAATATTTTCTCTTTTTTATAGAATATTATAAACTTTTATATTATCCTCATTTACGTGTTTATTTACACTAGGTAAACCAAATGTGTTCATTTGATGTATTTTAACCACGAAATCCAAAAATTTTATTTTACATATATATTCTGCACACCCTAAGAAGTAATTAACGCCCATAAAATTTTGTCCCAATATTTCCTATTTTTTCATAGAATATTATAAACTTTTATAATATTCTCAATTACGTGCACGTTTATAGTAGGTAAACGAAGTGTGCTTATTTGGCGTACTTGGCTCATGAAGTTCAAATATTTCATGTTACATACATATTCTACACAACCTAAGAAGTAATTAACACCCATGAAACTTTGCCACAATATTTCGTATTTTTTCATGGAATATTATAAATTTTTATAATATTCTCATTTACGTGTTAATTTGCCGTAGCTATTAAACTTTCAAATTTGATGTAATTTGACCCCTGAAATTAAAAATTGTATTATATATATATATATATATATATATATATATATATATATATATATATATATACACACACACATATATGCATATATACAGGGTGGTTAACCAGAATTACATCGATCGATTATGAGAAAACTATAATTAGGAAAGATCTGAAAATTTGGTACTAATGTCGATGGGAGACATACGTCTAAATATTTTCAAGATGGCGGCACTTCCGGTTGTGCCGGAAGGCGATAGTAACTTTCTTATTTTAAATGTCACACCCTGTATATTATTAAATTTCTACGATAAATTCTTAATACATTTCATGTATAATGTCCCATACCTAAGTCCATCCGTTTTTGACATATTTAACATTTTATGTCAAAAATGACGTTTGCAGACCCGTAAATAATTATTAATTTCTCCTACGTGGCTGCCTTTGTTACCCAATTTGAGTTCGTTTCCGTATTTAACATGACTTACTTTAGCAGACTTCGTATATATCCACCGTTAATAATACAGGGTGCTCAAATAATAACAATGGAATAAAATTGAAAAAAACTTCAAAAGTCAGTTTTTTCAAATGAAAACCACCTATTTTTACAATTTTATCTTATTTGGCTTTGAAAACTAGACTAACTTTGTATAAGCTTGTCTATACGTAAAATTTGTAGTTTTCGAAATATTGGCAATTTAAGATTTTTCTATTGCTTGAATGTCTTTGTTAGATGACAATGACTGTGTTAAATGTTCAAATATCAAAGAAATGCCACTTTGTTAAAAATTATCAATAATCATGCCGGGAAGATTAAATTATACCAACGAAGATTATTTAAATCTGTTTATTATTTACGGACAATGTTATAGAGTTATTTCAAGAACATGTGACATATTTGCCATTCGATATCCTGAAAAACAGAAACCATTACCAAAAACTGTAAAACAAAAGGAAACTTCAACAGGTTTAGATCCGTAAAGGCAAAAGTACAGAGAAATAAACCAGTTGTTAACAATGAAAATAATATTGTGGAAATCGCAAATAAGAAACAGAAAAGTTACCAAAATTTATTTTAATAAATGTTCAAATTGACGCCCTTGAACTTCCAGACATTTTTCACACCTAAGCAGCCATTCTTCATGGGTGGCCCTCCTAATTGACTGAGGATTAAGCTCATCAGATGCTGTTCTAACTCGACGCGTGCAGTCATCCATGGTGGTTACTGCTGTGTTATAAACGTTATTTTTCATTGTTCCCCAAATAAAGAAATCCTATACTGTTAAGTCTGGGGAGCGAAGTAGCCAAAGATTTGGTCCATTATTGGCAATCCATTGATCATAAAATATATATTGAAGATGATTGTAAACTGCGTAACTATTATGCGGGGGCGCCCCATCGTGTTGATAAAATAGTTTGCCATGATCAGCAAGTGGAAAATTGTCTAAATAGTTAACTTCAATATTACGCCAGATATTAAGATTGCGCTCACCTACAAGTTAATAAACATAGTTTATATGTAAAAGAATTCATAAGTGCCTAACTTACCATTTAAACTGTCATTCTAGGGCCACGATGCTGTCATTTTATGGCACAGTAGACGTTAAATTGCCAGGATTCTTGAAAATGTTGTTCTCTAAATGGATGTAGATTTACGTCGGTCCAATAATGGGAATAGTGCCGATTAGAAACTCCATTTTATTGTAAATTTAGCTTCACCCGTCCAAATAATATCATCAAAAAAAAGAACATTTTCTTGTGACCGAAGTAATATGAATTCACAAAATTCCACTCTTCGTGAAAAATCAGTCTCCTTTAAATGCTGAACTTTGGAAACTTGTATGGGTGGAAGTTGTGTTTCCATAAAATTCTTAATATCGATGATTTAGATATTCCTGATTCTAATACTACCTGCCCTGGTAGATATTGTTGGATATGCGGCAAAATATCCCAAAATTGCGATTTCCATATTTTCATTGTTAACAACTGGTTTATTTCTCTGCACTTTGCCCTTGCGGATTCAAATCTCTTGAAGTTTTCTATAATTCGTTTTACAGTTTTTGGTAATGGTTTCGTTTTTTCTGGATATCGAATGGCAAATGTGTCACATGTTATTGAAATAACCGTATCGCATTGTCCGTAAATAATAAACAGATTTAAATAATCTTCGTTGGTATAACTTAGTGTTCCCGGCATGATTATTGATAATTTTTAACAAAGTGATTTTTTTTTTGATACTTCATTGTTTCTTAACGTTTAACGCAGTCATGGCTATCTAACAATAATTTATAAAGGCATTGAAGCAATAGAAAAATCTTAAATTGCCAATTATTCGAAAACCACAAACGTTGGGAATAGACAACCTTATACAAAGTTAGTCTAGTTTTTAAAGCCAAATAAAATAAAATTGTAAAAATAGGGGGTTTTCATTTCAAAAAATTCACTTTTGACAGTTTCTTCAATTTTATTTTTGTTATTTTTTGAGCACCCTGTATTATTAACGGTGGAAATATTTATTATACGAAGTTTGCTAAAGTAAGTCATGTTCAATAAGGAAATAAACTCAAATTGAGTAACAAAGGCAGCGGCATATGGGATATTAATAATTACCTACGGGTTTACAAACGTCATTTTTGACATAAAATGTTTAATATGTAAAAAAATTTACCGTAGAATCCGAAAATTTTATAATATACAGGGTGTCCCATTTAAAATAAGCAAGTTACAACCAGAAGTGCCGCCGTCTTGAAAATATTTAGCCGTTTGTCCCCCGTTGACATTAGTATACTACTAAATTTTCAGATTTAATTATAGTTTTCTTATAATCGATCGATGTCATTCCTGGTGAACCACCCTATACATATTTATATATATATATATATATATATATATATATATATATATATATATATATATATATATATATATATATATATATAGGTGACCACAAAAGAAAACTGCAGATTCTAGAGCTGATTTTATGCCGATTTAATGTAAATTATCTTTATACAAAATACTTCCTAAGAGAGCTGTAGCTCTTGGAATATGGCTCCCTAACATCGGTTTAATCCAAATATCTTCAAAATGGTTTCCCTTTATATGATAGCGTTGTGTACATTTACTTAGTGGAATATGCCCAATCGTATGGCGTGAATATGATTTTTTGGTTGTACTCATAAGCGGCTCGTTTGGGCGGGGCATTGGATATTGTTATTCATAAGTTTATTTTAACATAAAATTTAAAAATTTTCGATTTTTTCGTAAAAGAATGATACTCTTGCCTAAACCGCACCGTTTTCGAAATAAATTGATTAGAACTTTTCATGTGTTAATCATACTTTTATAAAATTAACTAACGAATTCATTTACAATTATGAAACATGACTATGGAATATAAACAAAATGAACGTCAAAATAACTAGTATTACAGATACTAGTTGAGGTTAAAGTGTCAAATAAGTTTTAAGTGAAAGATTTTTTATTGTTTAGTTACATTACCGTAAATACAAAAAGTTGAATATTGTTAGAATGGTTTCGTTTACGAATAATATGCCGATATGCATTTAGTGTACGGCGAAATGCTATGCAACGCTCTGGCAACAGCACGTAAATATGCAGATAAATTTCCAGGTAGAGGACATCTTGGTCCTAAATCTTCTTTATCAAAGAATTAGGAAAACAGGATCGGTAATTCCTAAAAATAATGAAACGGGAAGACATGCTGATGTAATGGAAGAATATCAGGATGATATTTTAATGGAAATTACGTAAAATCCCGAAATAAGCGTAAGAAGGTTGACTGCAATGTATCCCAATTTGTCAAAATCTTCTGTGTGGAACATTCTACATAAGGAAGGCTTGTATCCTTTCCATTTCAAAAAAGTCAAGGCCTTGCAAGCAGGTGATTTTCGTGCTCGTGTTGATTTTCCCAATTGGATGCAAAATAAAGAGAATCAAGACCAAGATTATTTTTGTAATATTTTGTTTTTTGATGAAGCCGCTTTTACAAAAGATGGAATTTTTAATATGCACCATGCACACTATTACTCCTATATTGATGAAAACCCTCAAGCCATAAGGGGCAGTAAACATCAGGAAAGGTTTAGCATTAATGTGTGGATAGGTGTTCTTGATGATAATTTACTTGGAGTTGTAGAATTGCCTAATCGTTTAAAATTTCTGCAAAATACTTTATTTGATTTATTAGATGATATTAATCTGAATATTCGGCGGCATTTGTGTTTTTTACATGATGATTGTCCGGCTCACTACAGCAGAACTGTTCGTATGTTTTTAGATAACAATTATCGAGAGCTATGGATCGGAAGAGGCGGTCCGGTTGCTTGGCCAGCAAGTCTCCAGATTTAAATCCTTGCGATTTTGTGTTTACGGAGTAGCTCTGAAAAAACTGTAAGGAACGTTGATAATGGAAAAGTACATGAAAATCAAAAACAAATTAACGATAGCATCACCAGCACTGATGTCTAAAACAACGAATAAAGTAGTTAAAAGTATTTTTCTTCAGACGTCAATAAAAGATGACTTTTAAACTTCACGGCGGCTGCATCCCTAGCAGCGAATGCAAAAGTAATGTAAGTTAATAACTCAAACACCAAATTTGGAAAACAACGAAAACAAATTTATTGTTTAGAGTTATAAAGATTAAAAGTACAATGAATAGAAGCTAACATTTTCTCCAAAATAAAATTCGCCAGAGGTAACAGTGCTGGTCTCGCTGCGTTCTAAGGAAATGGTCTTTCATTCTTCCTCTTCTACCTGAACTTCTGCACTCGTAGCGCTTGCACTAGGTGCAAAAATTTTCAAGGCTGCCTCTTTTTGTTGCTAGAGAGTCTTCAATATAACGCTCAGCTGCAGTGCTGGGTTTCCAGCCACCATGGCGCTTCAAACATATTCAATCTGGGCCGCCGTCCACCAACAGTGTAGCTGAGGTTCTTCTTAGACAATGCCCTGTGTATTCTGTATAGTTCGCTAATTTTAAGAAAAAGCTACCTCTAGGAACACTACTTATTTTACATTCCCATCACCGCTCTTGAGCATTTTCCATTTCCATATTTAAAAAAAATCGGCGATCATTCATATCTCGTGGGCGCAAAGCAACATATTTGTTATATAAATTTAGGAAAGATTCCCTACAACTGTGAATGATTTAATTTTTTTGTTTTGCTATCTGGAATTTTAATATGTAGCAGAGTTATTAGGTTCTCAATGTCGTCTACCTTCATCTTCACCAATTCATCGCAACGACATGCCCCTGTGATACCAATAATCAAAACTATCTAAAAAATGCAAAATATAAAGACTTGTTCTTTAAATATGCCCGAAGTTTCAAATATTTGCTTATGTTTACGCCATGTCGAATGCTCAATAATGATGTTATCATCGAATATTGGAACACCTTGTCGAGCTTTTCATTTTCATTTTGTTGCTAATTCGGCAAAATAAGCTAACATTGCGGTTTCAGGGTAGCTTTTAATATTTTCTCATCGCACCATTTTATAAATTGCTGAAAAGCGCGTTCATAGATTTTGCTCGATCTTGTAGGTAATAGATCATTTATTGCTCTATTAGTCGCTTCAGTAATTTCTGACGGCGTGTAGTTCTCCAAATCCATCATACTCCTAACAATGTAATATTTTAATTTACACAAATAGGAACGAAAATTTAATAAAATACTTACAATAACACGGAGAACCTTCACAATTTTCAACTTGTTTAATGCATTGTTTTCAAGGAAACCTAGCAACGTCTACTGCTCGCTCAGAGCACGTTAAGTAAATCTAACCATTTCTCATTTTCACAACCTAATTATTTTCCTTATTTCACAATTTAGTGTAAAAACGTCTGAAGAAGAAATAGTATATTTTATGCGAGCAAAGTGACTATAACCGACAATGCAACACCGTAAAAAAACTAGAATCGTACGCGCGAAATTCAAACTGTCATAAGTATTAAAGAATCACCCAGTACATAACCTACAAATGTTATAATAATTACTAATCACATGTAAATGTTTTGACATATACCTTTGTGAAAATCAGCATTTACATTAGCCTCATTTTCAATTTTCATCCACCTGTGGGTCAAGGTGCTATTTTTCAAACCATATTTCATATTATCACCTGCAATTATACTAAAGATTAAATACCTTTGTATGTAATTATGTATAACGTTTAACACTTACCGCGGCCTTTAATTTTACGTTACGATAAAACCTTTCTAATCGGTTTTAACAAAATTACAATTCAATAACTTCAAAATATTTAATTTTTAAGTTTTTCTACGAAGTATTATTTAGATATTGAGATTGGGAAACATTACTACATTACCGCCATCTAAGAGAACATTTATTAAGTTCGATTTTTGATCATTTATTATTATGGATATAAGTTGACTAATATATTTCATATTAACCCATCCGTTACTAGATTATGACGTAGGTCAATTCTTTGGTGGCAAAGATAGTATTTAGCTTATACCGTGAATTTATGCCATTAAGGGAAAATCATGGAACATTTCGAAAGGTAGGTTTTAACATGAAAATGTTGGTGGGACAACCAGTTAGCGTCAATCTTGTGCATGTATCTAGTTGTGTATTAATCAGCCAGTTTCGCGTGAGACTATTCGCCATTTTGGTAATTTCTTTGTACAGGTTGTCCCATTTTGGTTGTCCTCGCAGGGTATCTCAGTTATTAGCAAAGATACAGAGATGCGGTTTTCGCGAACGTTGGCTACTTTTTGTGAAACGAAAGATGACACAAACATAATTACTCTAGCTCTTCTCATTTTTGAGATACAGGGCGTTTTTGAAAAAGTTGCATTTTGAGACAGCCCCGTATCTCAGCTATACGATAACTTATAGAAAAAGTGAAAAGTGTTTTATATGATTTTTCCGTAGAATGCAGTGCTGTTTTCAGAATGAGTATACGGGGTCAACTTCATTTTTTTAAATGGGACACCCTGTCTATTTTCTCATAATTAAATTTCTCTTGTTCTAAGCATTTCAAATATGTATAGCATTCATCATTTTTTATACAAATAGGGCAGTATTTCAAATTATTAACTGGATTTGTTAGTGGCCTTTGGTACTGCAATTGTTTTACCATGGCAACTTCATTTTTTGACATTTGTCAATATTTGCAAATTTGTTGATTGTTGAGATCCTTATTGTTAGTAAAGTTTTCAATATTCTTTTCGTTATTTTGAATTTTACAAAGTTTCAAACCATGACGAATAATTTAGGGTACGAGAACTATGAGAAATTAGATATGATTGGGGTTTATTACCAAACAAATTTTAATGCAGAGCAAGCGAAGGAAATATATTTTGAAAGGTATTTATATTTACTGGAATGTTAGTCATCATTTGAGTTAAATAAAATGTGAATATTATAGATTTCGGAAAGAAGGCAACCGTGTAAAAAACATTCATTAGGTTAAAACAAAATTTGGAAAATCACGGATCGTTTGAAAGGCCGCGCGCCAAAACATATAGAAAATAAAACGAAGAAAATAATGAAATAAATGTCCTTGCAGAGGTCACTGTTAACGAAAATTATACGTCTTGCAGAAAAATAGAAGAATCGGTGGGCATTTCAAAACGAAAGTATCAAAAATATTTAAAAATACCATTATAAACCATATATACCTCAAGTCATCCACCACTTGCATCCGGGTGATTCTCAATTGCGTATCGATTTCTGTAGATGGTATATTCAGAAAAGTGAAGAAAATGGTGATTTTGGTCGTTTAGTTATATGGTCGGATGAAAGCCATATAAGCTCCGCCGGAATTTACAATCGTGCAACGAATCGTTTCTGGTCTAACGAAAATCGGCATGTTACCGTGATCCGTCAGCAGCAAGGCAGGTTTGGGTTCAATGTGTCCTGTTTCATTTTAGGAGGCAGATTAACATTTTACATGTTTGAAGGCAATTTGAACCATCAACGATATTTGGAAATTTTGGACATTTGCCTTCCAGAATTGATTGATGATATTCCGTTAGCCCAGCTAAGAGAGGTTTATTTTCAGCAAGACGGGGCACCTTGCCACAATGCAAGACTAGTAAGAGATTACCTCAATACAATGTTTCAAAACCATTGGATCGGTAACAATGGACCAGTTAATTGGCCAGCAAGGTCCCCAGACCTATCAATTTTAGATTTTTTTTTGTGGGGCTACCTTAAAAATAAAATTCATCAAAGACGGTATGAAACTCAAGAAGCTTTGATGAATGCTACAAGAGAAGCCTTTGAAGAACTACGTTTAAGACCCCTATTTTATTAAGATCCATTCAAGAAATTCTTCGGAGATGTAGGATTTGTCTTGACCATAATGGTCAGCAAATTGAGCAATATTTATAAAATTTTAATTCTTCTTATTTTCGTTTGTCTCTAAATTTATAAATAAATACATCCAATATTTATATGAGTTTCAAATCAACAATTCTGGAAATAAAATAAATTATTTTGCCCAAAATTTGTATCTTCTTCAATGACATATAATTACATAATGATGGTTTTCTATATTAGGCACAAAAAAACAATAGAAGATTACGAATTCAAAGCCTACTAAGAAATTCAGTTAATAATACAAAATACCACGCTATTTATCAAAATAAGTGATAATTGTTATATATATTTGAAGTGCTTAGAACAAGAGAAATTTAATTATGAGAAAATAGACAGGGTGTCCCATTTAAAAAATGAAGTTGATCCCGATAACTTTTGACCTGACCCCGTATACTCATTCTGAAAACAGCACTGCATTCTACGGAAAAATTATATAAAGAACACTTTTCACTTTTTCTATAAGTTATCGTATAGCTGAGATACGGGGCTGTCTCAAAATGCAACTTTTTCAAAAACGCCCTGTATCTCAAAAATGAGAAGAGCTAGAGTAATTATGTTTGTGTCATCTTTCGTTTCACAAAAAGTAGCCAACGTTCGCGAAAACCGCATCTCTGTATCTTTGCTAATAACTGAGATACCCAGCGAGGACAACCAAAATGGGACAACCTGTACATATATGATTTGGTTATAATGAACATATTCTGGAATTTTCAGAAATTATAGTATGGTGTTGAAACTTATTGCAACTGATAGCTTATACCTAGAATTTCTGACAAACGACACGCCAAGGGAAAGATCATGGAACATTTTGTAATGGTTCAATTGACCGTTTTGCCACACAATGGACGTCAAATTGTAATGTTACACCGATTAATATTATACAGCTACTGAGCCCACATTCGGTGCCAAATTATAATGGTACGCAATTTAAAGAAGTTTAATTATATGCCTCGGCTAGCCCTTTACTATATGATAGCCATTTACTTGTAATTCTTTCAATACAAATTATAAAATTCAATAACAACAATTATTCAACTTATTTCCGATATCAGTATTGATACTAGATTATGATCGGAATTGCAATTTAATATTTGTTCGGCTGGATGTGTGTCTAACTCAACTATGAATCAATCTATTTTGACATAATTTTGTAACTTATTAGTTTAAATAGTAATTGTTATTAATATTCAAGATTGTAGGTAAATCTACTTTGAAGTGGGTTTTTACCGTCAAGTTTACTTATAATATAAAGTGAATAACTAACTGATCCTTGGTTATTAACATTGGTTTACTCCAATTTATTAATCTGAACCACTACTTTACTATGGTGTTATATACTCCTTTACAACAATAACTAACATATTATCCTCGATCTTTTAAATTAAAACATTTGGTATATTAAAATCTATCCTACCATCATCAATTTAGTATAATGAAAGCTCAAATCTCTGCTACACTACAATAGAGTTATTCTATTGATTTCTTTCCCACTTAGTCTGGTGGAAGTATCTTCTTAAATTTACAGTAAACTGGGACAATAACTTTCAAGGGACAGTACATTTACTTCAATTTAAGATAAACGGTAAATATATACAAAAATAACAAATGTATTATACATTTGTCACAGATATGAACACTCTAATCATAAATATCAGCCTATGATTACTAAATCCAGTTATTTTAAACTAGGTACATATAACATATAAGTTGCTTCAATGGTCGAGTTTTGTTTCAGTTTATTTACTTTATGTTTAAGTTAATGGTAAAACTAAAAAATAATGAATATACCTCCAGTACACAACCATTGAGTTATTCAACACAATATAAAACATGAAATACTTTGTATCGTTGGTGTAACATCCATTAGCGATTACTTCTTGGTTATATTAAGTCCTACACTAGTATATTTGCCAGATATTTGTAGTTACCTACCATACTTCGATTACCTCATTCATAATTGGTTTCTTGACAAACCAATTTTGTTTCCGTTCATTTCTTTAATAAACCAGTACAACCTACTCGGGTTACCATCAGCTGTTTTCTTATTTACTCAATTTAAGTTAGGTAAGTGAGGCAAGTGCGACCCCAAAATTGATAAACCCATCCTAGTTTGACATTATTGATAGTTAAATTTGCAGATAAACCATACATCTTAGCAATGGGTAGTAACTAGCAGTATACACTATTGTTTTGAAGTATATGATCCCAAAAAAAATTGCGTTACTGTGGTACATTATATTATATACTATGATGAACTGTGTCGCTCTTGCCACATTTTAAGTGCGCATACTGCATATTATCGTAACCGTTTATACCAGAAACATTCTGGGACAAGTGCAAAGTAAAGTTAACATGTAAAACTTTGTGCTTTTGAAAATTTGGTAAGGAACATGATTCTAAAGTTACATAACAACATGTTATATGTAGCTAAATAATGGCTATTATTGGAACAACCAAAATATGCTTTATTCTTTAAAAAACAAAACCTTTCACTCCACATTTAGAAACAAGCATATAAACTTCACTTATGATAATGAAAAATGATACTACAGTTATTTATAATTAGGTAAAATAAGATAATATCGCTAATAGTAGAGGTAATATGTAAAACATTACAATTTAACAAATATTATAACTAGCAAAACCAACACTAAAGGTAATTTCTCCCTTCTATACAGTCAAATGGAATTTCAGACACATCTCCAGCAGGAGGGAATGTAAAGACACGTTATCTCTCTTCAAAGCGATTCTTCTTGCAAATTTTACGACCAATATCTGTTCGGTAATGTTCACTTCTGTAATTTCAGCAACGTAATGTTTTGTATTTTTTGCTACAAAATTTGACTAAAACCCAGTCACCAATTTTTATATCAGATGTGTTTTTGTTATATCAACAGATTCTTCTCATCATCTGAATACAATTCATCTTTGTCGCTTTCTTCATATTCTACTTCTTCATTGCAGTCAGTATCAGATTCAGATGAATCCAAGTTTTTTTCTTGTTTCTTATGTGATTATGAGCAGACCTTTCTACACCAGTAACAATCCCAGATGGTCTTGGTTCTTCGTTAATAATGTCGATGATGGATTCTTGGTACCTTGGTTTCGTTTGCTTCTTCTAGACGCTTTTTTACATCTTTAGTTGTAACTACTTCTGCCCCAGGTGCAACCCTTTTCCTACCTTTATTCTGAGATAATGATTGATTGTCTACAACAGTTCAGAAGAAGAGTTTGAAAGTATGTGCTACTATTTGTTGATAATGCAGTGGTAGTGTCCGAATCTTTGGCGGAGCTGTATTGTCATTTCTGTTTTCGGCGGTATTTTCTAACTGGCCTGGTGTAGCTGTATTGCTAGATCGGGTTTCATTTGATGGTTGTTCAGTTATTGTAGACTCATTCGCTCTATCATCATGTGTCTGTCTTGACTGTGTTACCTTTTGATCGTCCCACCGTTTTAGTGCTTCAGGATTAAATGCCTCCCTAGATACAGCATTGGCATTAAACGGTATAATACCCGCCTTTCTAAATCCTGATTTAATGACGTTGATCTACGTTGGTCCATACTTTACCCACTATTTCGGCAAACAGTTGGTTAGATAGACTTTGTCCCAAGTGTTGTCATTGCCATTTTACCAACTTTTGGTCCCACTGTGTCTTTACAGCATAAAAACTGCCAGATCAACTGGTATGGGCAGGTAATTTTATAATCGTAATATTATTCTGCACAGCCTGATAAATGATTTCAATGTCAAAATGTGTAGTATGGCCATCAAAGATCACTACAACAGGACGCTCTGGGCTAATTGCGGAATAAAACTTTTAATAAAATAGTTTCGGAAAATTTGATTTTGCATCCAGCCATTATCACTACTGGCATATGTAGTCCCTGGATAATCTTTTCCTTTTCGTCCTACCCATTTGCCCACACAGATTTGCCTTTATAAATAATCAAGTCACCTTTTCTTCCATCTGCAGCTGCTGCGAAAAGGCCGTTTTATTATTTTTCCTGAACTGGTAGTTATTCTTGTGCAGGAGGCACTTTTTGTCCAACGACTTTTGTACGAGACGGATCAGTACAAAACTGGTTTCGTCCATGTTCCAAACTTGACCAGGTTTATCCTTTAGGTTCAAGTTATCTAGTGTTGCATTTAATAAATCAAAATAGTCATATACAATAAAAGGATCTGTATTCTTTTCCTTAAATATTCTACTTGCTCTGGTTGCTTTATTGACAAATTGTGTCTCTGTTTAAAATTTAAAACCACTCTTCACCTGGTACACCATCTTTAAATGGAGTAATAATCTTATTTTGGTTTACGTACTGCCTACTACATTTAATATTTCGGTTCGACTTAAGCCGAAGCCCACTTTTCCATGCATCTGTAAAAGAAAACGAAATTTAGGTAGGCATACCCTATAACTACACATGGATTTTGTTATTTAGTAAATACATGATAATATTAAGAATTCTTACTTTAGGCTGTTAGCTAGCTTTTGTTCCTCCAGCGGTAGCAAAGCAGGTGCACGGCCAAGGGAAGAACTCTTCTAACCCTTCGTCCTTTAAGGTGACCAGTTAATGTTGATCGTGGTATTTCATAAACTTTACTGGCTCTGAACACTGTTAAGGACCCAGATTTCACCTGATCAAGAGCCCTTTGAGATCTTCGTTTGTGTAGGTACTCCCTCTTTGTGATGTCCTACGGTATTGTCTTACCATCTTTATGCCACTCACTGCACAGAAAATCTATGGTAAGTGCGACGGGGAAAGTGCGATATGGCGCACTAGCCCTTCAAAAGTGTTGCACTTGCTGACCGGTTTTTCTTGGGGCAAGTGCGACACCTTGTAAAGTGAGGTTGGAAAAGAAAATATTATGCACATTAACTTAAAGTAGGCTTTATATCTAAACTTACCTTAAGATACTTTATAACTCACTTATTTATAGAATTTGCCGCTCTAGTAAAAATAATGTAATATATTGGGTCTCTTTACTAAACAAAAATATCAGCGCCGTTGTACTTGTTCGCTTACGATACGTCATACGAACTGAATGTTGTTGCAGTGTTGCCAATATGATTTTAAGATGTCGTTAGATCACTGTCATTCAGCAGTTTGTATGAATACAATAAATTACGAAATTGTGTGGCAGTGTTGCTCTTGCCCCAAATATGCACTTACCCCACCTTACCCTATAATACTTTAATTTACATCACCTAGATTTATCATCCCAGTTTAATATGTAATTATCTAAACTATTTACATTTACTCAATTGATTGTTAATTTCCAAGTTTAAATGCAGTTAACAATCCTTAAGCCTTTCGATTATGATTAATATTGTAAACCAACCCAATTTTTCATTAATGTTTATTTTCAACATATGTATATTATTTAGCTGTTTGTTCCTTAAAAGGAGTGATTATAGAACGATCCACCGATACAGTTTTGTTTACTTGTGCACATGCTGATTATTGAATTTTTAAATCTAGCCAATGTTAAATTATTGCATCATCACAGTTTTTTTTTATCTGACCTACAGACGTGACTATGTTAATAAAAAAACACGAAATTTATTTGACAACCCGCACTTGCTTTTAATGTTCAACCACCGTTGTTGACATTAAAAATTTACATATATCTGGGACCATCTCGTATAAAGGCTGAATTAAGAATCTTTTCCTTAATTTTAGAACTTCTATTTATAACCTTCCATCCCTAAACCAGAAGGGATACTTTATTTAACCAATGAATATTCGTAAAATGATTTATAAGACGGTCCTGATAAATTCCTTTAAAATTATTTTTTTTGTTGCGCAATATACATAAAAATTTTGAATAGTTTCTTACGGCCAACAAGAATTTTTATTCTTATAATTTTCCTATGTTATTAACCTCTTAATACAACTGAATTACGTTTTCCGATCAAAATCGATTACATCAATTTTGATTGATTTTATGTGAACGTTTGTTGGCAGCACCTTAAAATGTGATCTCATTAAATTTATTTTTGCTAAATTGAAATCGAAGCTAACGGTTTTGTACAAAATAAATGTGCAATCCGTATTTATCAAAATATGATGTTACCATTGTTACTTAATTTTTTACAATTGTTTGCCAAATTTACGATAATTCCATTGATAAACGGCGCCCCTATATTTTGCCCTTCAAAAAAAAAAAGTCATAAGTTGACAGTGAAGACTCTTTACCTTTTATTGTTTCGAAACGAATGTTAGCTTTTATTTTACTATAAAGATTATTTCATACTGCGCTTTAAACTTCATTTTACATTTTTGAATGTCGTATTGTAACTTAAATTGAAACTGAGTATGTGATACATATATAATAACAATAATAATAATAATAATAACCTTTATTGCCCAACAGCAAAAGCCAATTACAGAGCAAACTATATAATATTACACATATACAAAGATTTATATAAATATATAATCAACCCATCAACGTGAGTAGTAACTAATTATGTGTACTGCCAATGATAATAATAATAATATATAATAATTATAATGATAACAATAATAACAATAATGCCCACAGAGTTAAGTGACTGTAAACACTAAAAACAAAAATGATTTACAAGAAGGACACATAGTTGACAATAGGACAGTCCCTTGAACACCTTTAAGCCCTATTACTGTAGTTAACATAACAGTCAATTATAGAAGGTAATGGAGAGCAATATATGTCACAATTAGAACATATCTCATTGTACAATTGACACATTTTAACCACTGGTGACTTTAAAATTAAATTAGATTTGGCAAAGGGACATGAAATGTACATCTTTGTCTTGTTTCTAACCTAGGAATATGAAAACAAATGTTGGCAAGAATAGAAGCACAATCAATATAATTATGTATCATTTTGTATAAAAATGACAAAGTTATGATATTCCTTCTAGTCTCTAAAGACTGCATATCAAAGGTGTTAAGCAACATTGTATTTGAACAACCTTTCTCAGGATAAGCATTAAACATCTTAAAGCACAAATACTTCAGGAATTTGCGTTGAATATTCTCAATTAAAACTTTGTAGCAGCCATAACGAGGTGACCACACTAATGCACAATATTCAAGCCTAGACCTCACAAAGGCATAAAACAATATCTTAATCGTACGGATACTCGTAAATTGTTTAGATTGGCGTATTACGAACCCTAATAATTTGTTGGCTGATGAAACGATGTCCATCATGTGCTGATTAAAAGATAATTCGATATCAAAATGTACACCCAGGTCTTTCATACCTGCACAACGGTCGACTGTCATAGAATTAATTTCATATACAAAATGTATAGGATTGCGCTTTCTAGAAAACGATAAAACTCTACATTTACTAATATTAAGTTTAAGCCTATTATAACTGCACCAATTAGACAGAGCTGAAAGATTACGCTGCAACGCAACGCAGTCCTTCAGATTAGTGACAGATGCAAAAATTTTGACGTCATCGGCAAACATTAAAGTTTTACAATCAAGTTTTTCAGCAAGGTCATTTATAAATAATACGAAAAGCAAAGGACCTAAATGTGAACCTTGCGGTACGCCGGACTTTGCTACATATGGAGATGATGTATAACCATTGTATACTACTATTTGATTCCGATTACCTAGGTAAGATTTAAAAAGCCAACCAATAATCTACTGAAACCGTAAATTTCTAACTTAGCCAATAATAGATCGTGATCAATACAATCGAAAGCTTTAGATAAGTCAGTATAAATCACATCTACCTGCTTTTGAATGTCTAGATTTGCTGCGATAAATTGAGAGATAGAACAAAGGTTTGTGCAGGTGGAACGTTTTCTAACAAAACCATGCTGATATGGTGATATGTATGGTTCTACAGATCTGTAAATGTGACTATACAGAACCAGTTCAAATAATTTAGAAAAATTGGAAAGAATTGCAACCGGTCGATAATTGCGTATATCAG
This sequence comes from Vesta saturnalis, assembly GCA_036346205.1. NCBI lineage: Eukaryota > Metazoa > Arthropoda > Insecta > Coleoptera > Lampyridae > Vesta > Vesta saturnalis. Next base: position 114,532 of record JARFJB010002429.1, on the reverse strand, counting down.
CGGATCCTTAGATTTTAGTACAGGACAGATTTTCGTGATTTTCCAATTATCAGGAAACGTTGCCGTTTTTAAGCATAGATTAAAGATTGCTAATAGTGGTTGCATAAGTACGTCTGAGCAATCCTTGATAAGGTAACTCGGAACTTGATCAAAACCAGCTGTTGGTTTATTTTTTAGTTTAGAGATAGCCAACCTAATATCATTCTCTGATATATTTGAAATATTAATATTTAAAAAAGTCAAGATTTGAGGATGCATGACGTTAACGTCCTGCATCGTCAAATCTGATACACCGCTTGGAATTCATGGGCAAAAGCATTTACTATATTCTGTGGGTTATCCAATACATTGTTGTCTTTATATTCAAACAAAAGGGTCTATATCGATATACGACCCACAGAATTTCAAGAATTTTTATTTAGAGGTATGTACCTGGTAGTGTTCTAAACACGATTAAATCAAAACATTTGCGGATGATTCATATTTGATACATAAAAATAGAAAATAAAATTGCTTTGAATGAAGCTATTTTGTAAACAATTATAATTGTGAAATCTCTTCTCCTCGCATATGACAGTATGCACTGTTGCCAAACGTGACACAAAATTAGCGTATAAGAAGAAAAACTAAAATCTACTCTAACCTGTCTGATCACTCCGACATTCTTTTCGCGACAGTTATCCTTAGCGATTATGCATTCGCAACGAAATAAAATGGAAATAAGAAAGTAATAAAAGGAAAACTAAAATATACTCTAACCTATCTGACTCATCCCGACATCCTTTTCGCGACAGTTGTCCCTTAGTGATTGCACATTCGCAACGAAATAAAAATGGAAATAAGAAAGGAATAAAAGGAAAACTAAAACTATTTTTGTTTTTTTTTCAAATTAATATGAATCATCCGCAAATTTTTGATTAAATCGTGTTTAGAACACTCTCATGTATGTACCGTAAATAAAAACCTTGAAATTCTGTGGGTCTTATATCAATATAGAACCCAAACAAAATATTTCAATGTATTTATAAGTTACTTTCGAGGTTATTTTAAAACTCTAACAGTGGCGTAGCTTAATTTTTATATATTTAAATTTCTATCAAAATATGTATACATGTTTATGCATATACTATATTGTTATTTATCTAACAAAATGTTGCACTTCAATTTCCGTAGTGCCGTTTTGAGACGAAAAATGATACTTGCAACAGCCTATTTTGTGATTTTAAACTCTTCTTTGGGAAATTGTCCTAAAAATGATTTTTGCTATAGATACCTTATATCTTTGAAACGCCCTTCAAATTTTTGTATCGACAGGCCTTCCACTTTCATAGAGCTGGAACGATTACAGGTAAAATTAATCGATTACCGATTACAATTACTTTGATCAAATAATAATCGGTTATCGGTTATTGATTAGATTTCTCTTCAAAATTGTAATTGATTACAGATTACTTTTGTAACCGCAAAGTCATCGCAATACTTGGTGAATATTATGTTTTCATCTCATTCTAAATCACGCCAGGTTATTTGCACTGCACTACGTACCAATTTCTGAGTTTTTTCAAGATAAACTTATATGGTCGTGGTCTGATCTATTCATTTATACATTTATATTATAGTATAGTTTTAAAATACAATTTTACAGCTAATTTATCTACGACAGTAGGAGCAGAAATTTGACAAGTTGTACATGTAATGTGAAAGAGGCCAAATTGTAATTTGGTTGGGTAGGAATCATAGGTCAGTCCACTGAAAGCTTCGCAGTTGGCAGAATGGCAGATTAGTAGGAAATGTTAAATTTTGGAAAATGTGAATAATGCCATATAGTCTGGTGTGGTGATACGTGGTTTGCTACGTATACATTCCGGATTGTTACACATGCGCAATACAAAAAAGTACCTAACAATTTTTCATAGAAGTGTAGCTACCTATAAGTACGAGTCACACCGAGAATGCAGTGTGGCGGGGTATATGCAATGTATTTGTAATGGGAGGCCGGCACACTGTGTTGCCGGTTGTCCGATGGCTGTGACAGGGTCGGCTCTGAAGTTATTATACAGTGCCGCCAAAAGTTGGACACAAATGAAAAACTTTTTATTTTTGTGAATGATACGTAAGAGTAAACTGCCCTTATTTTTGAAAAATCGGAAAATTTTAGTTTATGAATTTTAAAGACGATCTAAATATCGTTAAACAATTGTATTAATTAGAAAGTTACTTACAACGCATTTACCTCATTTCAAATCAAGCTTATGCGGGAAGATATCTTAATGAGTTTTTAATGTAACTGAAAAGTAAACAAACAACCCTAAATATAATACTGATTTACAATCTTGTTTGTGACTTATTACCGGTAACATGGAATTTAAGAAATTCAAACGCGGACACAAATGCTCCATGCGAGCGAAAATTATAATTTCCAATATTTCTTATAGTAACTTTGCCTGAAATAATTCTTTTGTAATTTTGAAATTTTTATTGTTTATTATTATTAATTATTGAAAACATAGTAAACGTCGTGTAAATAGAGTAAAAGTGTAAATATTTTATTTGTTTATAAATGTACAATTAATTCTCTGTTTATTTTTCTTAAATTAACTTTGCCTGAAATAATTCTTTTGTAATTTTGAAATTTATTGTTTATTATTATTAATTATTGAAAACATTTAATCAAAGGCGAAGGTATAAACATCATCAAACTTCCAGCAAGTTTTTAGCGAATCTGTGAGCGGCGAAATTTGCCTGAGACCGGACTTGAGGTTTAACCGATCCTAACATAACGACAACTGGCAACGGTGTGGTCCATAAGACTCCACACTGCATTCTCAGTGTGACTTTCACTATAGTTTAAACATTTATTTTTTTCGTATTACGCATGCGTAACATTCGGAGTTCATCTGGAACAAACATATTGTTTGATATCCAGTATACTATAGTATCCAACGTAAATATAATATTTATGTTCTATGTATTTGTATAATAGGATAGGAACGAAACGTATTATAATAAAAATGAGACAGTACAAAAATAATTTTTATTATTTCAAAATTACAAAATACTATCAAATTTATTCTTACGAATTCGTAATAAAAAACAAATTATTTGGCAGCAGTTAAATTGAATGCAAGTTAGCAAGTTCCTACGAAAAACTAATCGTACGAATACGTACGAAATAATCTCAAACAAATGCGTATATTTATGTGCATGGTTACATTACTTACAATTACAAATATTTCTTACGATATCGTATAAACTCGTACGATTTTCTCATGCGACCAAAATCATTTGTTTTTCCACGCCGCCGGAGGAATAAAAACTTCGATAAAATATTTCTTGTCACAATTCATGTTCCCAAAGTAATCATGTTTACATAACGTAATCGTGATTACTCAAAGTAATCGTGTTTACACAAAGTAATTATGCTTTTTAGGAGTGTGGTAATCATGATTACAAACTCGAAAACGATTGCAAATTACACGTAATTGTAATCGATTACTGATTACTCTAAAAGTAATCGCTCACGATTACTTTTTAGAGTAATCAGTAATCGATAATAGGAGATATCGTATAAACTCGTACGATTTTCTCATGCGACCAAAACCATTTGTTTTTTCCCACGCCGCTGGAGTGAATAAAAACCTCGATAAAAATATTTCTTGTCACAATTCACATGTTCCCAAAGTAATCATGTTTACATAATGTAATCGTGATTACTCAAAGTAATCGTGTTTACACAAAGTAATCATGCTTTTTAGGAGGTGGTAATCATGATTACAAACTCGAAAACGATTGCAAATTACACGTAAATTGTAATCGATTACCGATTACTGATTACTCCAAAAGTAATCACTCGCGATTACTTTTTATATGAGATATAGTATAAACTCGTACGATTTTCTCATGCGACCAAAATCATTTGTTTTCTCCACGCCGCCGGAGGAATAAAAACCTCGATAAAAACATTTCTTGTCACAATTCACATGTTCCCAAAGCAATCATGTTTACATAACGTAATCGTGATTACTCAAAGTAATCGTGTTTACACAAAGTAATCATGCTTTTTAGGAGTGTGGTAATCATGATTACAAACTCGAAAACGATTGCAAATTACACGTAAATGTAATCGATTACGATTACTGATTACTCCCAAAAAGTAATCGCTCGCGATTACTTTTTAGGAGTAATCAGTATTCAATAATAGGAGATATCGTATAAACTCGTACGATTTTCTCATGCGACCAAAACCATTTGTTTTTCCACGCCGCTGGAGTGAATAAATACCTCGATAAAAATATTTCTTGTCACAATTCACATGTTCCCAAAGTAATTATGTTTACATAACGTAATCGTGATTACTCAAAGTAATCGTGTTTACACAAAGTAATAATACTTTTTAGGAGTGTGGTAATCATGGTTACAAATTCGAAAACGATTGCAAATTACACGTAAATTGTAATCGATTACCGATTACTGATTACTCCTAAAAAGTAATCACTCGCGATTACTTTTATAGGAGATATAGTATAAACTCGTACGATTTTCTCATGCGACCAAAATCATTTGTTTTCTCCCACGCCGCCGGAGGAATAAAACCTCGATAAAAACATTTCTTGTCACAATTCACATGTTCCCAAAGCAATCATGTTTACATAACGTAATCGTGATTACTCAAAGTAATCGTGTCTACACAAGGTAATAATGCTTTTTAGGAGTGTGGTAATCATGATTACAAATTCGAAAACGATTGCAAATTACACGTAAATTGTAATCGATTACCGATTACTGATTACTCCCTAAAAAGTAATGGCTCGCGATTACTTTTTAGGGAGTAATCAGTAATCGGTAATAGGAGATATCGTATAAACTCGTACGATTTTCTCATGCGACCAAAATCATTTGTTTTTTCCCACGCCGCCGGTTGGAATAAAACTTCGATAAAACATTTCTTGTCACAATTCACATGTTCCCAAAGTAATCATGTTTACATAACGTAATCGTGATTACTCAAAGTAATCGCGCTTACACAAAGTAATCGTGCTTTTTGGGAGTGCGGTAATCATGATTACAAATTCGAAAACGATTGTAAATTACACGTAAATTGTAATCGATTACCGATTACTGATTACTCCTAAAAAGTAATCGCGAGCGATTACTTTTTAGGAGTAATCAGTAATCGGTAATAGAAGATATCGTATAAACTCGTACGATTTTCTCATGCGATAAAAATCATTTGTTTTTACCCACGCCGCCGGAGGAATAAAAATCTCGATAAAAACATTTCTTGTCACAATTCACATGTTCCCAAAGTAATCATGTTTACCTAACGTAATCGTGATTACTCAAAGTAAACGTGTTTACACAAAGTAATCATGCTTTTTAGGAGTGCGGTAATCATGATTACAAATTCGAAAACGATTGGAAATTACACGTAAATTGCAATCGGTAATAGGAGATATCGTATAAACTCGTACGATTTTCTCATGCGACAAAAATCATTTGTTTTACCCACGCCGCCGGAGGAATAAGAACCTCGATAAAAACATTTTTGTCACAATTCATATGTTCCCAAAGTAATCATGTTTACATAACGTAATCGTGATTACTCAAAGTAATCGTGTTTACACAAAGTAATCATGCTTTTTTAGGAGTGCGGTAATCATGATTACAAATTCGAAACGCGATTGCAAATTAGACGTAAATTGTAATCGGTAATAAGAGATATCGTATAAACTCGTACGATTCTCTCATGCGACCAAAATCATTTGTTTTTCCCACGCCGCCGGAGGAATAAAACCTCGATAGAAACATTTCTTGTCACAATTCACATGTTCCCAAAGTAATCATGTTTACCTAACGTAATCGTGATTACTCAAAGTAAACGTGTTTACACAAAGTAATCATGCTTTTTAGGAGTGCGGTAATCATGATTACAAATTCGAAAACGATTGCAAATTACACGTAAATTGTAATCGATTACCGATTACTGATTACTCCTAAAAAGTAATCGCGAGCGTACTTTTAGGGTAATCAGTAATCGGTAATAGAGATATCGTATAAACTCGTACGATTTTCTCATGCGACAAAAATCATTTGTTTTTACCCACGCCGCCGGAGAATAAGAACCTCGATAAAAACATTTTTGTCACAATTGTATGTTCCCAAAGTAATCATGTTTACATAACGTAATCGTGATTACTCAAAGTAATCGTGTTTACACAAAGTAATAATACTTTTTAGAGTGTGGTAATCATGATTACAAATTCGAAAACGATTGCAAATTACACGTAAATTGTAATCGATTACCGATTACTGATTACTCCTAAAAGTAATCACTCCCGATTACTTTTATAGGAGATATAGTATAAACTCGTACGATTTTCTCATGCGACCAAAATCATTTGTTTTCTCCCACGCCACCGGAGGAATAAAAACCTCGATAAAACATTTCTTGTCACAATTCACATGTTCCCAAAGTAATCATGTTTACATAACGTAATCGTGATTACTCAAAGTAATCGTGTTTACACAAAGTAATAATGCTTTTTAGGAGTGTGGTAATCATGATTACAAATTCGAAAACGATTGCAAATTACACGTAATTGTAATCGATTACCGATACTGATTACTCCCTAAAAAGTAATGGCTCGCGATTACTTTTTAGGGAGTAATCAGTATTCGATAATAGGAGATATCGTATAAACTCGTACGATTTTCTCATGCGACCAAAATCATTTGTTTTTCCCACGTCGCCGGTTGGAATAAAAACTTCGATAAAAACATTTCTTATCACAATTCACATGTTCCCAAAGTAATCATGTTTACCTAACGTAATCGTGATTACTCAAAGTAAACGTGTTTACACAAAGTAATCATGCTTTTTAGGACTGCAGTAATCATGATTACAAATTCGAAACGCGATTGCAAATTAGACGTAAATTGTAATCGATTACCGATTACTGATTACTCCTAAAAAGTAATCGCGAGCGATTACTTTTTAGGAGTAATCAGTAATCGGTAATAGAAGATATCGTATAAACTCGTACGATTTTCTCATGCGATAAAAATCATTTGTTTTACCCACGCCGCCGTAGGAATAAAAATCTCGATAAAACATTTCTTGTTACAATTCACATGTTCCCAAAGTAATCATGTTTACCTAACGTAATCGTCATTACTCAAAGTAATCGTGTTTACACAAAGTAATCATGCTTTTTAGGAGTGCGGTAATCATGATTACAAATTCGAAACGCGATTGCAAATTAGACGTAAATTGTAATCGATTACGATTACTGATTACTCCTAAAAAGTAATCGCGAGCGATTACTTTTAGGAGTAATCAGTAATCGGTAATAGAAGATATCGTATAAACTCGTACGATTTTCTCATGCGATAAAAATCATTTGTTTTACCCACGCCGCCGGAGGAATAAAATCTCGATAAAAACATTTCTTGTTACAATTCACATGTTCCCAAAGTAATCATGTTTACCTAACGTAATCGTCATTACTCAAAGTAATCGTGTTTACACAAAGTAATCATGCTTTTTAGGAGTGCGGTAATCATGATTACAAATTCGAAAACGATTGGAAATTACACGTAAATTGCAATCGGTAATAGGAGATATCGTATAAACTCGTACGATTTTCTCATGCGACAAAAATCATTTGTTTTACCCACGCCGCCGGAGGAATAAGAACCTCGATAAAAACATTTTTGTCACAATTCATATGTTCCCAAAGTAATCATGTTTACATAACGTAATCGTGATTACTCAAAGTAATCGTGTTTACACAAAGTAATCATGCTTTTTAGGAGTGCGGTAATCATGATTACAAATTCGAAACGCGATTGCAAATTAGACGTAAATTGTAATCGGTAATAAGAGATATCGTATAAACTCGTACGATTCTCTCATGCGACCAAAATCATTTGTTTTTCCCACGCCGCCGGAGGAATAAGAACCTCGATAAAACATTTTTGTCACAATTCATATGTTCCCAAAGTAATCATGTTTACATAACGTAATCGTGATTACTCAAAGTAAACGTGTTTACACAAAGTAATCATGCTTTTTAGGAGTGCGGTAATCATGATTACAAATTCGAAACGCGATTGCAAATTAGACGTAAATTGTAATCGGTAATAAGAGATATCGTATAAACTTGTACGATTTTCTCATGCGACCAAAATAATTTGTTTTTCCCACGCTGCCGGAGGAATAAAAACCTCGATAAAACATTTCTTGTCACAATTCACATGTTCCCAAAGTATCATGTTTACATAACGTAATCGTGATTACTCAAAGTAATCGCGCTTACACAATACTGATTACAGCAAATGTAATCGACTACTGTAATCGATTACTTTTTACCTGTAATCGTCCCAGCTCTGGCTTCTGCCATATTCACCATTTGTGTTGATTCTGGTGGGAAAAAGACAAAACATATTGCCTCGATGGAGAAGTACTAAATTTTATGATTCTAGGTGTTATTTATTGCCTTCAGTCCTATTGCTTTATTTGATTTTTTACATGAGTGTACCTAACTAATTTGCATCTAGTAGGATATATATGGGATATGCTGTCGATGCTGACGTAAACGATAGGTATAAGAAAGTATTTTTATGCAGTATAGTGTCAACAAAATTTATAAAATATCAAAATGCAAAGAATAAGCCTGGTATAATAAAATGGTTTAAAAAAGCTTACTATTGAATATTCTACTATTGTTAAGATAAATTTTTAATGGACTTATTATTAAACCGTTTTGGAAATGGTATTCCAGAACACTCTGCTTGCGAATGCTAACGACGAGAAAGATTTCATAAATAAAAAACAAATTAACAAAATTTAATTAAATTCTAATGTTGGTAGTAAGTTAAAAAGGTCCATATTTCGTATGAAAATAGATATAGCAATTAAAGGTTTAATAAACATTTTTCCTTACTACAATTGTATTAAAATTAATTGAAAACAGGATGTTTACAATTAATTTTAATTTGAACTTCGTATGTTAAATAATTGCAATGCTCTAATGAAGCTTATTTGGTAAAGCATTTACTCCAAGGATTTGGAAAATCATAAACAAACCTTTACATACCAGCACTTATGACGTAACATCCTATCTGGTTTTTATTAGAAAATACCAAATAATCAAAACATTTTTTCTACTTTGTTGAAATATGCCTAAGTTTTTAATTGCGAATACTTTTACACTGCTATTATGAGATTAAATTGGGTTAAAATTGTTTTTTGATTATGGCATTTTTCATTGCTAGTTTTTGTCCATAGCGAGTGCTCTGGAATGTCATTTTCAAAACCTTTCATTATATTTAATCCATTATGATTTCGTTTAGTTTAGTTGTTACTAGCAATAACATTCAATTGTAGACTTTTTTAAATTATATTATTATAGCAGGCTTATTCTTTGCGTTTGCACATTTGGCAAATTTTGTTGGACATTCATATGTTAAATATTTGTTCACACTTTTATATTTTTACTGCTACAGTTTCTATTGAAACGTTTAAAGCTTGTAAAGTTTGCTTACTCAAATGGGATGTTACAAACTTGACAGTGTTTTATCATTATACTTAGCTCGATTTCCTAACCAAAAAATATTTTCATTTACACTTCATTGACTATCAAGATGTGCATTTAAACAAATGCACACTAATTTCACGTGGTCGATATCAATTTTAGAAAAGAAAAGACGGAAGAGGGTCGAATTTTGTAAAAGCGTACCCTAATTCCAAATAACTTAGATATGTGCAACGTTCATTCTATCAAGTTGCACGGTTACTTTACTTTTATTGCCACGGCTGTTTGTTCAAGTCTCGTAGATACACCGTGAGTTTTTTTGTACTTCGGACTATCTTTTATCAGTCTGACGGACAAACGATACAAGAACGTTTACTACTTATATTATTTGCAACTATATTTATTTAATAATTATTATAAACGGAACCTGTGACTCTGAACTTAACTTTATATAAAAACCTAACCTTACAACACTGATATAAAACATGACTGAAACTATTTGGGCGTTTTTAATCTAGGCCGCTTCTGGACATCCTTTGAAACGGGAGGACGGTTACTTAGTGGTCTCCAGGGGCAAAACGGACATGCGGTCTCTTGGATCTGGCTTGGTCAGGTCACTGGAAGAATATTATTAATCTCACAGTGGATGCTTCTATTTTGGTTATTTCTAAATCTAAATACGGTACTTCAAAGGTTTATTTAAATTTATTTAATACGGTCCTGTCTAATAAAGGAGCTTTTCGATAACGGTTTTATAATGCAGCGCGTATGTAGGTCAAATGCTATTTTAATTTCGCTTAAAATATTTTGAAAAGTATATTTCTTTCAATGTTATCAGCATATATAAAAAATCTAACTTGAGTAGGGTTAGAATAAAATCGCTATCTTTAAACTTTGGAGATTTGTGTATAATTTTGCATCTACTGTAAGATAGTGACTCTTAGTTATTGGGCGGAATTATATGACATCCTTTTCATATCCACATTCCGTCCTTAAACTCATATATCAATTTTGCCCTTTTTCCCTTACTAGCATCTCTCTTCACGTTTCCATTAGTTGTATCTCTTAAAAAATAGTTTTTTCAAAACATGCCCAACGTAGATCCTCATTTTTCCTTTAATCGTGTTCAGCACAGTTTCTCTATTTTTTTCTTCCACATTGCCTGTTTCACATCCGTTCAACATAATATTCTAAACCAGACTCTTTGCTAATCTTTAGCTCAGTTCAATATCCGGGTTTACTTTCAAAAGCTTGTTTTTCTATTACAAGTCCTGCTTTGTCTCCTCGAAACTTTTCCAGCTTTACGTTATTTCTGTACGAAGTTACTTGTATCTGGTTACTTGCCCTAGATTATCTCCTTTGACTTACACCATTCTTTCTCTCACACTCGCACCTAACTGTCGTACACTTGATTTATCCTCAAGATATATATATATATATATATATATATATATATATATATATATATATATATATACTTCTACTTTATAATGCAGCGCTATGTATCAAATTTTTAATTCGACATATGTGTATATATATATATATATATATATATATATATATATATATATATATATATATATATATATATATATATATATATATTATTCTTTCTACAACCTAACTGTAGAGTAGTAGTGACACGATCTGCTTAGCATTCGGGATAATCGTACCATGCATGTATACGTAATGTGTGTATGTATGTATGCTGCGAATCCATGATTGTGGCTGAAGGAGCTTAGAAATAGCCCGCCCTCCCCCTTGTGGCGGGATTTTAATTTAATTAAACAAAAACAACAATTCTGTCTCGCTCCTGTACCTATTTCGAGCAACCCTCTCATTTTTTTTCAATACATATTGATATCACCATACACAGTTAAAGCCTTCGTCGTGCCAACAAACATGGTAACACTAGCTTCGCTGCATGCACTACCAACCCTGCCGTTTTATATTCACCGCTTTTCTTCCTCTTCCATCTTCTTCACCAGGGGCGGCATGACCCTTCTCATAAATTTATGCGGTTATTTTTCTTTCTTGTATGTGTCATCACACACTGACTCTTTTAATTCTTCTCTCCGTAGGAATTTTAGTGTATACACGGTTATATTAACCACTCCTGCAGCATTACCCTTCATCATATCTTTCTTAGCAGCAAATACTTCATCCCATACAATCATCATCTTAGGCTACCTTCCTCTACAGAGCCTTTCAATTCTTCTTTCATTCCTATTGGCTTTTTATTCAAACCTTACTTACAACTTTCATTCTTCAATACTGTCTCATTCGCGCCTAAAACTGTATTCGCTCATTTTTACCCAAAACATTCCGCAGCTTCTTTTGGTCCTATAATACTTTGTCGAATCCTGGTATTTTGTCAAGCTACCCTATTTCTTTACTTTTCTATTCCAGACAGAACTGTTTCTCAGATTCGAATTTGTAACGAGCCCAACGAAATTCTAGCGGCTTCTGGAAAGGAGATCTTCGAAAATACACACGGGAGGTCGGTTTCTTCTTAATATAGTTTGGTCGGATTGCTGGAAAACAAGGAAGGACGTCGTAATCAAACTTTGGATTAATCATATTAGATTACGGCACTGGCAAAGTTTATTTAAACTTTTGTGATACGGTTCTGTCTAATAAAGCTCGAAAAAAATATGTAGTTTGAAGTGATTTTATTTTATCACTTTAAATATTGTAGAGAGATAGTGCTTTTAATTTCATCAGCAGATACTCGAGTTTATCTTTTCTAAAGATAAAGAGTAGGTTAAGACTTTATATAAAAATCGAAAATTTATGTCAACACTTACGTTTGCTATGTACAGAAACTAATTACTATTACGGTGATCTAAACTTAAAAATACTAATTAAATTACAAGGCGTAATTAATAAATGTTAATTGAAAATATTAACACGAAGGTAGTGTTCGTTATTTTCTACTATGCCTTTATTTAGTGAAACGTCTTTACTTTCGATTATATTAAAATATTTATGCGCTTGCTGGGCTGTAACATAACAACATCCTTGATTGTTAAATTATGTTAACAGAACATTGGTTTTTATTAAGATAACTGGTTTACATTCAAAATGTAAATTAATTGGGGGGTTCCCTTAACGAATAATGAATAATCTTTACCTTTTATCCGGATAATTAGGATTAATTTTGCTGAGTCTCTGGACAACGGCAAATACGCACATGACGGACATTTTGAAATTACCGACCTAGCAGCTTCAAAAACTGAGTTTTTCGGGTTAATGGGGAATGCTTCAAAATCGTTCAACGGCGGTAGACTTCTTAACATAGACAAACTGGGGATTTTATTTTAATTACATAAGGTAAAAGGTCGGATAGGTATTTAAATCTTCGGGAGCAGGAAATTAGTTTACATAAATATACAGAAATTACTCCAGGACTATCGGTTACAATAAATTTGGATTCAATATATTCAAACTGTCCCGGTTCCTGTTGTGGCCGAAGAGGGACAAACGCAAGGTTCGGAGTTTTTAGTTACATGTTTTGTTTATGTGAATGTGGTAGAAATGTGACTTTTTTACAGCTTGCAGTTAATTCTTCGGTACTGTTCCGTTACTGTGAAATTTTGATACCCAGTAGTGTAGGAGATAATAGAGGCAATAAGAATGTAATTATTTTGAAACAAGAAGCTTTAAAAACATATGAATATTATTATTTATTCCTGGAACAGGATTTCATATCTTGATTTCTATGATAGAAAATAATAATAATAATAATAATAATAATAATCATAATAATAATAATAACGTTTCTTTATTACTATAAGAAATTAAAATTACAAAATAATATTACAAATATTGAAATATAATAGTAAAAGGCGAAGTTCAGTTCGGTGGGAAAATCTCACCGTCTGATTATACTCAATCTATAGAATCAGTTCGTGAATGTATGTTCAGCGATTCAGTTCAGAAATAACAATAAAACCAAGTGAAGTAGGTTGCTAGTGTATGTAACAAAAGGTTTACGCATTACAGTTAAATAGTATCAGGATCTAGACCGATGGTTCACTTTAAGATATTATTTCGTCTTGCATGTTAATTATGCTAAAGATGCCATCTAAAATTGTTTGTCATTTGTATTAACTTTCTTAGCGTCAAGGACGCTGCCCGTTCATCTCGTAGGATAGCTCGGTATTAATAGACAAGAAAACCAATGTGGCACTGGATGACTGCCCTGGTATCCACGTTAGTCCGGGTGTTAAAGACTGCCAATGGTCCACTACCCTGCGTTCGCCGTTGTCTGGGGGCGTTAGACGACGGCCCTGCTTGCCGACGTTTTACGGTGTATTTATATATGCGTATAAGGTATTAAACTTGCGTGGAGGTGATCGTAGCTTAAACGGATTCACATCGAGGGTGATCGTTTAGGTTAGTCTGTGAGTTGAAAAAAAAACTCCCGGAGCCTGTGAGGAAGTCAGGTGATGCGGGGGCTAAGGACATCGAAACAAACTCCATTTCTGTTAGAGCATCTCTCGTTCGATACGATCGAGTTGGTGGCTTCTGATTTTGATGTAAGCGTCGACCATTAGTTTTTGTGTAGGTGGGGTTAACAATGGAAAACGTATAAAATGTGTTAACGGTTTTACTGGTTACGGCAGAAAATAAAAATTGACTATTTGTTAATTACGAATCTCAAATGGTTATTAGTTAATTAAGGATTACGGATGTTAATTAATAAAATCAGGATACCTTAAATATGGAATTTCAGATTTAAAAACAAAATGGTATAAGGTACTAAGGGTCTACGGCTTGGTTCCTAAGCTATTGACTATTTACAAAAAAAATAGTCAATTAAGTAGGCTCATGTTCCGCCAAATCATATTAAGTTTTCAAATGTGTCTAATTTTAACTTCTACATTCAGATTGAAGACTCTTTTATATACATATACAGGGTGGTCAACTATGCTCAATGTAATTTTTCTCATTTTTTTTAATGGAACACCCTGTGTTTTATTACAGATTTGAATAGCATTTTTTTACGAGCTTTCAATAGATACTCACTTTGTGCTATTCCTAAGTGTTTTTGAATTATTTTGTGATAAAATTGAAAATTGTAATCTTTTGTTACCTTTTTACCTTACCTACCTAAATCGACCTATTAGCTCATTTTACAACTTTTGGCCCCGTCGCACTACCATAATCGAGTGTATCAGTTTTTAGAAAATTGTCACAAAGATCACTGAGTAGGTCGCGGCGGTCCCATTGCTTGGCCAGCGTGATCACCCAATCTCACTATCCCCTGACTTTTTTCTGGGGGTATGTGAAATGGGAGGTGTGCAGGAATTTGCCCACTACATCGGCCAATATGAAACTTCAAATTAGTGAAGCACCCTTCGAAACGTCAAAGTAACCTTTATTATGCGGTTGACACTGTACATTGCTGCAAATGAAAATATTTTATTTAATATAAAATTTGTAATTCATTTTGTTCTTTAATTCCATTTTAAAGTTTATAGTTATGGTGTGCTACACGTAAATAATTGCTCTTTTATAGTCCAAAATGTATTATGTCACAAAACCTATAGCTTCACAGTTTTATTGCAATTAGCATTGTTTCATTTTTGTTTTTCTGTGAATTATGACATTGTCTTAATTTGTTTATAAACTCTACTGTGACAAATTCAAAAAAAAGTAACACTATAATTTTCAACTTTACCACTAAATAATTCAAAAACACTTAGGAATAGGTAGCACAAAGTGAGTATCTACTGAAAGCCCGCAAACATTTCTATTCAAATCGGTAATATAATACAGGGTGTGCCATTTAAAAAAGTAAGATTGGGCAGAATAGGCCACCCTGCATATGTAGAGAAAAGAATCTGCAACCTGAATGTAGTAGTTACAGCTATATACATTGTAAAAACATATCCAAAAATTGCACTCAGATATCTTTCAAGATGGCGGAACAGGTGCCTATTTAATTGACTAGTTTTTTTAACGTAAAAATGTCAATAACTTAGTAACCGTTAGTCGTACACCCCGTAGTATCTTATATTATTTTGCTCAGCATTTAACAGACAATTCAAATTTATATAAAAATATATTGGGTGTTTTATTTTAAAAAACGCAAGTTTAGGGTAATGCTCGAAAATGAACCATCCTGTATATTCAAAAATATTTTTACAAGATGTTCCTCGTTGCTGACTACAATAATATGTATAAGATTTTTTCTTAAATCAACAGTATAGGCGTAATCTTCCACCCTCAAATTGTTGGGACACCCTGTATATACAGGATGTCCCAACGTTCCGAAAATGCTCCATAACGTGTTTATTATTAGAGATATTGACTTCTTTTTTTTTTAGATTATAGTTGCGTTAACTGCTGCACATTTTAAAAATATTGCATTTGATACACAGGGTGTCCCAATATTAAAAAAAAAACGCTAAAGTTGTGTTTTTTCAGAGGAATTTTGAAATTATGAATCACTTTTGTGGAGAGTGTTTTTACTTACCTGTCATCAATTTTGATTTGTGGCGTTTTTTTGCGAGAATTTCGAAATGCAGGGGTCGGTTCAAAAATTTGTACCATCCAAATTCTTACAGATAAGTCAAAGTAATTAACGCCGTTTCATTTCCGAATGTTTGCCGCATCTGTTAAGTATTTACTTAACAACCTGCTCAGTCGCATATGCCGACTGCGATTTTTGAAACATGACAAATTAAATATATCAGAAACTAATTTTTTCCAAATGGCATCCCCTATTTATTATTGTGCGGGTCACAAGCTTTTTTGACAAGCTTTGGCAATATAAGGTTTGTATAGTCCAATCTAAAAATTGAGGTTGCTATCCTAAAATAACTACACTTCGAGAAACTGTGTAACAACTCTTTTTTGTGTTGTACAAAATATACCTCAATTTAGGATTTTTCCTTCATTTAGTTTTAAATACAAGAAAATTTTAATTATTTTACAATATTGGTATGAAGTAGGCAACTTAATTTGTATATCTTCCTATATTAATTCTTTATATATATATATATATATATATATATATTTCTTTAAGTATATTCCATAAACTGTTTTCTAGTCATTGAGTTGCACAATGCATCGTGACTTAATTCTTTAAGCAATGCGTCTGCGTTAAGTTAATCTGCTGATATCTTGTACACATAACATCATCTACTTCGAAATCCTCCATTTTTCACTTCCTGTTTTAAAGTCGAAGCATGAAGCTGCTTCTTTTTGATTTTATCTAAATTTATGTGAAAGCGCCGTCAATTTGGTGGTAAGAGATATTTTTAATACATTTACATAAAATTTAAAGCATTTTGTTCTTTTTAGGCGTTTTCCTTACGGTTTTTTTTCTTTACGTTTTAATAACGTTTTTACTTCAATTTACAACGTAATTGCATCTTGAGTACGCATTTGAATTTATTGTTGCGTACATTTTTCGTTTTATGATCGCAATTTTTTGCGTGACTGGATACTTCCAAATAATGCAATAAGAAGTGGATTTAAAAATTTTAAGAAGAAATTCGGATTTAATAAAGATAAATTCAATTTGGGGTGTGGCTGATAACATTATGTCAAGATTGCACCATGATGACGTAAGAATAACTTCATCCTGTTCACCTCTCCGTAATCATATTTAGATACCAGTGGTTGTCAAAAAGAAAAGTTTGCGTACAAAATTTCTAAGGTATTTATTTAGTGATTTATTTAGTACTTTAAGCATAATTTTAAGACCTTCATTATTTCATCATTACATTTAATTCAATAAACATAGTCTGTATATTGTTATTTTTACATTTTGTCAAGTCGGTTTAATTGTCCGATAATTTAAAAAGACAATTTGGCGCCGAGATAACTTCATTTTTTACATTCTTTATTATTAATGGTAAGTGGTAATTAAGCAAATCATTTTAATGAACCAACCCTATTAATTCTGGACATGAGCCAAAGGCACAATTATAAATGGTGTAAGGTATGTATTTTTTGGAGAATTTATTATTTCATTACCTTTGGATAACTTACATTTTATTTATTCAAAGTTTATTATAGTTTTATGTTTTTATTACACTGTAGCCTCGAGCAAGGGACTTTGATTTGCTTTTATTACCATTTATGATTATTTTCACTTTTGTGTATTTCAGTTACGATTGTTAGTGTTCACCATTTAAAGGTATTGTAACCATTTATTATTTTATATTTGAATATTTTTATTGTGTTAACGATTAGTGATATTTCATTGTTTATACATTATTTTTACCATGTCAAATTTAGATTATTTAGTGGATGTTTTAAGTAGTGATGAGTTGTCAGTGGAGTTAAGTTTTAGAAATGTTGATGTTAAGGATACAGAAAGGTTAACCGTAGAGGAGAAACGCAAATTACTTAGACGTAAACTGAATTTAGAAAGGATAAATCCAAATTTATTTGATTCGCACAAGAGAGTCGAAATTAGCCAAACCTTAGAACTGAATTTATTGCAAGAGAAACTTCAAAACATTCAATCGTTGATTAATTTGTTTAAACATAAGCCTTCAAAAGTAGAGTACCTTAGACTTCACACTCGTTTATTGCACATCTTAAAACGATTAAACTACATCACTTTTGATGATGAATTTTTATATTTATACGATCAGTTATTAACTTTATGTAACGATTCTTTAGAATTTATTGAATCTATTTATCAAAACTTTGAATTGAATAATGATTTGCCACAATTAGACACTTCTGATATTTCCATGTCACCTAACGACAATGTTAATACTTCAGTTAATATTCCAGCTGAAGATTTTTCCAAATTAATGCAAACTTTACAAAGTTCTAACAGTTCTGTTCCAGTTTATAAATTAAATTTAAAATTTAATGGTAGTGAGAAAGAAGTTTTTACATTTATTCAAGAATTGAAGAACATGGTGATATCTCTGAGTATCTGTTAAATAAATTCCAATTCCATACTTTTGTTTTTTTCTGCCCTAAAATTTTATTTGTATGTAAGGCCCACTCGATTTTTGTGGTTTTAAGCAGAAAAGCAACATTGGACTATACAACCCTGATATTAATGGAAAGTTTGTCAAAAAAGCTTTGAACAGTACAATAATAAATACAGGGTGCCATTTGAAAAAAATGAGTTTTAGATATTTTTAATTTGTCATGTTTAAAAATTCGCAGTAGGCACATGTGGCTAAGAAGGTTGTTGAGTAATGCGGCAAACATTCAGGGATCAAACTTTGACTGATCTGCAAGCATGTGGAAGGTACGAATTTTTCAACAGACCCCTGCACTTCAAAATCCTGTCAAAAAAGTGCTACAAATCAAAATTGATGACAGATTAAGCGTATTGCAAGTACAAATCATGTTTAAGATACAAAATAAAAGCTATAGATGGTTCATTTGATTTCGTTCTGCTGGGAGTCATCGTGATTTGTTTTGACCAGATCAGTTATATTGTAATTGTACCCATTTGTGGTTACGTCATCTAGGTGAGAAAAAACGTATGGCGTAGATATTGTTGCCAATCAATATTAGGTTTGAAAATTTACTATCGCGTTCAGAAATTATTAGTCTGTTGTGTATTTTTATACGTTCAGAAATTAACAAACCATAATTTAGCAGTATATTATGTTTTTTATCTACGATCAACATGTAATGTCAAGTTTTACGACATTTAATGACATATCGTAATGTCTTACTTTGCCGTACTAGTGCGGTAAAGTACAAAAGTGAGAATAAAATAATTACTAAAATAAAATCTAACAAAATGTAATAAACTATTTGTTATAAACATTAATAGTAAAAAAAAACAACGTTGGATAAAGTTGACTTAATGTTTAACGTATAATCTAAAAATAACATAAAATACAGGACCTTGTATTTAATAAAACCTAACTTTGATATATTACAATTTTCTGAACCACCCTGTATAATTGAAAATAATTAAAAAAATAGTGTTTATCAATTTACATATGTCACCAAAAAATTAAGCTGATATCTCGTACCCTTTAGGCACAAGAAACCGAGGGAATAGTCGAGTCCATATATATATATATATATATATATATATATATATATATATATATATATATATATATATAGTGGATAATGCTCGGATGAAAATAAATAAAAATTGTTTATATAAACGTTGTTCATAGTCAAGTTTTCTATCACGTAAAAATATTTTTGAGTATACAGGGTGTTTCGTTCAGCCCAGGCGCAACCAAACTTTTTTATTTTAAACGGAACACCCTGTATAGTATTGTGTATTCTGATTCTTCGTTTCATTTTAGATCAACTTTATGTATCACATGTAAGGTCTAAAATGAACTGTTTCCGAGTAATTCGACTTTTTTTGTAAAAATTGACGTCTGTTGCAGTCGAATATCTCAGGAACTGTGTAACATGGAGAGGTGCGGTTTGAACTGTCAGATTAAGCATGAATTGACCAAACTTTTCCATCTGTGGAAAATGGTACCAAAGACAGGGGGTACCAAATAGAGGGGGCCGAATTTTAAAATTTTCAAACATACGTAACTCCGTTTTTTTAAATAGAACCCTGGCATTTTTTATACATTTTTTAAATCGTTTTTAAATTGTCTATCAAACTTCCATCTACAGTAGAAATGGTAGACATGATTTTTATCCTTGGGGAATGCCCGAAAAATTGTTTATTGTCATCAAGAATTTATAAAGAAAGAGTCCCAGATAGAAGGCATCTACAAGAAACAAGTTTTCAGCGGACAGTAGAAAGATTTGTTTCAACAGGAAATGTAAAATACACTACTCGTAACCGAAACAAAGTAGTGACAAATGAAGAAAATTAATATAGGGTGTTGGCTACAGTTATTGATGACAAGTTAGTCAACGGACATTAAGTTCTTATTTGGGAATTTCTTCTAGATCAGTTGGTCGAATGTTAAAGAAAAACAATTTCCATCCAGCTGCTGATGCATAAACTTCGAACGGAACTCCAATTTTACAATTTCGTTTTATGGACAGATGAATCTACGTATCATAATAATGGCTTAGTTCATTATTATTCCGATGCAAATCCGCACATTGCTATGGAATGTCATAGACAAGATAAGTTCTCTATTAATGTTTAATGGCACTCTAACTGGTCGAATTTTTCACAATTTCTTGAATAGCGTGTTAAATGAATTGTTATAAGATGTACCTTTAATATCAAGATGTGGCAGCAACTAGATGGTGCACCTGCACACTTCAGTATCATTGCGAGACAATTATTGGACGAACGATTCCATGAACGATGGATAGGAAGGGGGTCGATTGCTTGACCGCCAAGATCACCAGATTTAAATCCCTTAGATTTTTTCTGTGGGGTTATGTGAAAAATCTGGTGTATCAGGAACCACCAACTAGTTCTGACAACATGAAACTCTGCATAACACAGGCTTTTAGACAGATTACGCCAGAAATGTTAGCGCACGTACAAATTTATTTTCGCGAGCGCACTCGCTTATGTTTACAAAACGAAGGCGCCCACATCGAACAGGTACTTTGAACCTTTCATTAGTATAATTTTGTATATCTCTTTTAAAACCTTAATCCTAGTTTTGAAAATTTTTCAGAGAATAAATATTTTCCATCTGTTTATATATATATATATATATATATATATATATATATATATATATATATATATATGCGGTCTAGTTAAAAATGAAATGACTATTTAGTTCAAGCTTTCGAAATATTTTATTTCTTCATCAGGAACCTGTGTAAAATGAACATAAGTAAAAAAGAATTATAAACTAACTAACATTTTTGTATAGAAGAAATGATGAATACAATGTTACAATTATAATTTAAAATGACAATTTAAGAAGACAGTTATTGAAGTATTTGAAAACTTTTAAAATTGATATATATATATATATATATATATATATATATATATATATATATACATATACACTTACGTTTCAAATGAAATGCAACCACTTAGAAATAATAATGCTTTATTAACATGTATAAGATGATGAAATTTTGAGGGCAAAATATTAACAGTTAACAAGAAAATGTTAATAGTGTGTAGCATCGCCACGCACAGCAATGCAGGCGTTCACTTTCCGAAATGGTCTATATCCTCCTGAGGCATTTCATCCCAGGCTACCTGGAGATGGTCTCGTAATTCATCCAAGTTGTTTGGGGGCCTTGGTAGTTACCTTAGTCTTCGACCCATCAAGTTCCATACATATTCAATAGGCGAAACATCTGACGATCGCGCAGGCCACCGCAATACTGGTAGCTGCACTTGATCCAGATACCTTCTTGTAACATGTGCGGTATGTGGTCTAGCATTATCTTGTTGCAAAATACCATTTGGCAACGTCTGCATTAACGATACTACCACTGGCTCCAACACATTATCAATGTAACGCTGAGCACTTAATGTGCCTAGCATGAACACAAGAGGAAATCTTCCACCAACACGTATGGCGCCCCAAACCATGACTCCAGGTGTTAAGTCTTTCAACAAACTAAATTTCGACGTTCTCCTCGAAACCGCCGCACCTTCTGACGACCATCGTTTCACCACAAACAAAAACGCGATGTTATTCCATTGAAGGCCCCAGTCCCGCCGCTCTTGACACCATGCCAATCTAGCAGTCTTATGCTCTTGAGTTAACTGGGGTTGTCGGTACGGACGATGCGAATGTAAGCCAAAAGACTTAATTCTCCTGTAGATTGTTGACATTGATAGGTGACGACCAATAGCTCCTGTCCTGTTCACTGCAACAGACCTTGTTGACTGAAACCGATCTCTTGTGGCCATCCACCTAAGAAGTCGTTCTTCACGATCATTGGTGCTGCGTGGTGGTCTTCCACTGGGGCGAGGTCGTTGAATGCCTTCTTCAGACCAAGAAGACCAAATGCGGGCCACCGTGGTGTGGTCTCGATTAAGTCTTTTACCGATTTCTCGAAATGACAAACTTGCTTCTTTCATGCCGATAATTTTACCCCTGTCAAAATTTTTCAGAATAAATGTGTCAGTTAAACAACAAAAAATTGTCACTAAGCGGCTAGATTTCTTAAAATGTATAAATAAGAATTGTTGATAATTGATGTTAACAGTGGTGCAAAGTACATAATGACTTGTCCTTTTTCATTGAAACTTCCATCGTTTTCTATGATATGATACTGAAACATTATTTTGCCAAAATTTCATAATCATAGATAGCATTGTTATTTCTAAGTGGTGCATTTCATTTGAAACGTAGTATATATATATATATATATATATATATATATATATATATATATATATATATATATATATACCTACTGAGTTACCAACTAAAATTCTTAGAAGATATGATCTATGAAACCTGTTGTACTGAATCAATTAAAATTAGTACTCAGAATATATGAATAAACGTTGCTTAGATTATCTAGATCAGTTTTGTGATTAAAATATCTTGAGTACTGAAAATGTGAGTCATTTCAAGGAAAAGTCTGCTTGTATAATTAATTTCTGTGTATAAAATTTTAACTTTAGGAAAATTTGGAATGTGATTGGTGTTTTTACAATGTTTTGCTAAAGCACAAGAATTTTTTTGTGATGTTTGTCCAATATATATTTTATTGCATTCGCTACAAGGGATGGAATATAAAGCATTATTACTAAGAATTGGAGTTCAATCTTTTAATTTTGAAAAAAGTTTTTTGATTGGTTTAGTGTTATATTTCGCTCTACGTATTTGTTATTTGTTTAAGATATTACATAAGAGTTAAGTTCAATATGTAAGGGATTCTTCTGTTAATCATATTTGTTTGTGTTAAGTATGCATTTTGAGAATTAATTTGAGAATTGACTGGTGTACTATACAATAAATTCTTTAATAATGTTTTTGGATAACCATTCTATTCTGAGACCCAGAACAATATTAATTTTTTGATTAAAAGGATGATTAGAATAGTGATTAATATATCTACCTGAGTTAATTAGTTTTTTGATATATTATATTTTTATAATAATTACGGTCATTACTTCCCCTAAACTTTATATATATATATATATATATATATATATATATATATATATATATACTGAGTTACCTTACCAACTAAAATTCTTAGAAGATATGATCCATGAAACCTGTTGTACTGAATCATTTAAAATTAGTACTCAGAATATATGAATAAATGTTGCTTAGATTATCTAGATCAGTTTTGTGTTTAAAATATCTGGAGTACTGAAAATGTGAGTCATTTCAAGGAAAAGTCTGCTTCTGTGGTTAATTTCTGTGTATAAAATTTAACTTTAGGAAAATTTGGAATGTGATTGGTGTTTTTACAACAAGAATTATTTTGTGATGTTTGTCCAATATATACTTTATTGCATTCGCTACAAGGGATGGAATATAAAGCATAAGAGTTACTAAGAATTGGAGTTCTGTCTTTTAATTTTGAAAGAAAGTTTTTTGATTGGTTTAGTGATATATTTCGCTCTACGTATTTGTTCTTTGTTTAAGATATTACATAAGATTGGTGTTAAGTTCAATATGTAAGGGATTCTTCTGTTAATCATATTTGTTTGTGTCAAGTATGCATTTTGAGAATTAATTTGAGAATTGACTGGTGTACTATACAATAAATTCTGTAATAACGTTTTTGGATAACCATTCTGTTCTGAGACCCAGAACAATATTAATTTTTTGATTAAAAGGATAATTAGAATAGTGATTAATATATCTACCTGAGTTAATTGGTTTTTGATATATTATATTTTATAATCATTACGGTCATTACTTCTCTAAACTTTATATACATATATATATATATATATATATATATATATATATATATATATATATATACTGAGTTACCTTACAACTAAAATTCTTAGAAGATATGATCTATGAAACCTGTTGTACTGAGTCAATTAAAATTAGTACTCAGAATATATGAATAAACGTTGCTTAGATTATCTAGATCAGTTTTGTGTTTAAAATATCTGGAGTACTGAAAATGTGAGTCATTTCAAGGAAAAGTCTTCTTCTGTGATTAATGTCTGTGTATAAAATTTAACTTTAGGAAAATTTGGAATGTGATTGGTGTTTTTACAACAAGAATTATTTTGTGATGTTTGTCCAATATATACTTTATTGCATTCGCTACAAGGGATGGAATATAAAGCATAAGAGTTACTAAGAATTGGAGTTCTGTCTTTTAATTTTGAAAAAAGTTTTTTTATAGGTTTAGTGTTATATTTCGCTATACGTCCTTTGTTTAAGATATTACATAAGATTGGTTATGCAAGGAATTCTTTTGTTTGTGTCAAGTATGCATTTTGAGAATTAATTTGAGAAATGACTGGTTTACTGTATAATAAATTCTTTAATAATGTTTTTGGATAACCATTCTGTTCTTGAGACCCAGAACAATATTAATTTTTTGATTAAAAGGATGATTAGAATAGTGATTAATATATCTACTTGAGTTAATTGGTTTTTGATATATTACATTTTTATAATAATTACGGTCATTACTTCCCCATAACTTTATATATATATATATATATATATATATATATATATATATATGTATGTAATGAAGCAAAAATAAATTTGACTGAACGATTAATGGTAAAGAAATGTTTAAACAAACAACAGTTTGTTAATGGGGATTCTGTCAGTTAATCAATTAATGCCAAAAAAATAGAAACTGTTATGATTTAAACGTCTAGCTGTAGGAAAATGGTTTTTCCTTTTAGTCGGTAAACATTTAATTAATATGTTAATAAATTAATGCTTAAATACTTACTATCAGTGAGGATTACAATAAAAACTTACAATAATACAAAACTTGACAAATTTTTCTTTTAAAATAACTAAAAGTAGCAAATTTAAAACATTAGTAAGACAATCACATATTATAGGTTCGTTTGTATATAATTAAAATGATTATCAAACTGTAATTACAAACACGATATTTTATTTTACGTAATTGTAAATAACGTGCACTGCATAACTTAATTGTTGTAATGACCTCTTTTATTGCCTGATTATTTATTCAATGATGTATATTGACCTACTATCCTTTTTTTTTGCAAACACTAATAAAATCTTTATTCCACAGCGTCTGCTCTCAAATGTTACGCATGTAATGGATTTACATGCAGTTATGGACTTCTCTCCTTTACTTATCCAGAGGTAGAATGTGATGCAAAAACTGGAAATTCACTATTAGATACTGTTGCTTCAATTGTTCCTACTCAGTGCGTCAAAATTGTGGGAAAAGGTGAGTAAATAGTTTGTAAAAAATTAATTTATAATTTGTTATATGTACCATAAAAATAGTGGACATGGTGTTTAGGAAGACGGCACCATATTTTTACTATTCAGAGTATATCGGGCAAAATGGGGTGCGTTAGAATTTTGGGATACATCATCGTTCAAATGGGGAAAAAGTTACGAATGTTTAAGAACAAATGGTATTTATTTTTTTATTGTCTTAGCCGAATTTTAACTAAAGGCTGCATTACTCATTATACATGCTGTCGCTAAAAAAATGTTCTCAAAGCATAGAACTATAAAAAATAAGAAATATGAATATTAGTCCGGAAATTCTGAGTTTGTGTGATACAGGGCGATGAATTTTTAAATAGATTTTTAATCGGATCTTGTACATTTTTTAAGAAAATGAGTTGAATTTTGGTACATGTCTTATTCTGAATAGTATCTTTAAAACGTAATTTACAAGATGCTGCTTTTTTCGTGGTCATATCCTATTTGCATTAATTTTTTTCTCTCACCATTGTCCAATTATTTGCAAAAATGTTCCCTGACCCTAACTGCTCTTTGAATGCGAATAATGATAACAATTATCATATAAACATTATACTATTTTTACAACAATTGTAACACCAAAAGACATGTAAATTATGGTCACAGTAGGTGTTCTATTTGTTCGCTCTTCCACACAGACTTGTGTTCGGTTTCTCCATTTGAAACGGACGCGGTGGAGTATTTCTGGCCTGTTTCTAATCACGTCGTATCCGTCAACTATGCGATTTCTTAACTGATTTTCATCGTTAGTGGACACCGAATATACCATATGTTCCCACAAATAAAAATGTAAGTCTGTTGAACGGGATGGCCAGGCAACTGGACCATCTCGTCTTATCCATTTTCTTCCAAATTGTCTCTTCAAGTACTGTCGAACATTAAGTGAGAAATGCGGAGGTGCACTATCATGTAGAAACCATATTTTGTTCTGATCCACCAACGGAATATCATCTAATCGGATACCAACTCTTCGGTTAAAAAGTTTAAATAACGTTCACCAGTTAATCTAAAATAATTTTGAAATATTTCAAAAATTATAGAACGATATAATAAATTCTAAAATTACCTGTGGGCAGAAAATTTGATCTCAAGAGATTATCACCCAAAATACCTATCCATACATTTACTAAATCTGACTTGATGTCCATATATAAAATGCATGTCAGCTAATTCAATTGTGGTATAATTATTCATTTTATCGATTATGATTGTTTTGAAACTTTAGAACACAATAAAAGTACACTATTATAATGCCCGATCTGATAAAAGAAAGATTTAATAAATGTCAGACAGTTTCCATGATAGTATCAAACATCTGTATTATTAAACAAATAAAAAGGCATGGCCTTCTAGGCATACTAATAACAAGTTGAATTTTGCAAATACAATAGAGTCGGATAGTGTCACGTCAACAATACCATACTTGTCATGATTCTAGTATGCAATAATGATAATATGGGTCATTATTTTCTATAAATTTATTAAAGCAAGATTTTGTACTCCAATATTACCAAAGCAGTTCGAATATTAAAGTTAAAATCTGCAATTACGAACAATAGAAACTGAAGCTTATAAAAAGGCTTCCAGTTTTCCTCGGGTTTCCGGTCAAGGGGCGCCCACTTTAATTTTTAAATGGGACACTCTGTGTAATTAATTTTTGAGTACATTTCAAAAACAAATTCAACCATGTAACCCTAGTCTAAAAACTTGACAACTTTTTTAAATATGGTTGATGCTAAATCTAGGTGGCTATGAAACAAAAGAAACATGTGCTCTAGTAACAACACGGACTATTATTCATTATTGTTACGTGAAGTTTGGTCAAGAATTGTAACACTTGTTATTAGTGAATAATGCCTTCAGTTTTTACTTCCGAAGAATTTGTTGACATGCCACTTATTTATGGTGAATGTACAGAAATCGGTTTCCTGATAGAACTTCAAGTAAAAATACTTTTCGTTATGTGGAACGAAAGCTAAGAACCGGCTCTTTTCCAAACAGTAAAAATCAGGTTCCTCGCAGGCAGATGAATCACAATGTAATTAGTATTTTGATTTATCTCCATGTAAACCCACATACTTCAATACGATAGCTTGAACAGGAAATAGGGATAAGTAGAAGTTCAATGCATAAGTACCATACGTTATAAAATACATTTAACACAAGGTTTAGTCCCTGCAGATCCCGAAAGGGGGTTATATTTTATTGCTGAATTGTAAGTATAAATTGCTGATGACACTCCTTTTTTAGAAAAATATTACGGAGTGATGAAAGTAGATTTGATAACAATAGTTAATCGCTATAATTATCATTATTGGTCAAAGGAAAATCTAAAATGTACGAGAAACCATTTTCCAGACAATATGGAGCGGTTGATCGGTACTTACTTTTATGAAGGAACATTAACGAGACAAACATACTTGGATTTTCTTCAAAATACTCTTCCAGAATTACTTCAAGTATTTCCTTAGAATGAGAGGCAAACAATATGATGGCAGTAAGATGGAGCACTTTTTTAGGCAAGTTAGAGAATATCTTGATGTCACATATCCTGGAAAATGGATTGGTCGAAACGGCGGTGGGATTCTGTGGCCACCCCGTTCTCCGGAAATTACACCTTTGGATTTCTTTCTCTGGGGTTACTTAAAAGGTCTAGTTTATCTCACACCTCCGATTGATTTAGATGATTTACAGGCTAAAATCAGGCAGACGTCGTATCGTAACATTCAAATTCATTACAGCAGCATTGTACAAGAAATCTTTTAACAAGGTTTGGAAATTGTGTCAATGTATACAGTTCAGAAATTGAACGTTTACTTTAATTATTTTCCTATTAACTTTGTACTTTTTTAATTGCCTATGTTATGTATTTTAATAAAATTATTTATTTTTGGTGCTATTTAATGAGCCATATTATCATTATGGCACACTAAAATCATGACAAGTGGTGTTGAATTTGCTTTTGAAAGGTCTACCCAAAAATGTAATATACCGGTTGTCATATTAAAAAAAGATAAGTTGGGGCCACGAGACCGGAAATAAGAGGAAAAGTCTTTTTATAGTGAAATGAAGTGAAATATTTATCTTACAATAACAAAATTATACTAATAAAATTTGTAACGTTAATTAATTTGGGTACAAACGTAAAATGCAATACAAACAGTAGTTATGCCACCGACGGGCGGCCGGGGTGGGCTAGTCGGACGGCCGGTCAGACTACCATAACTTGCGTCGATGCTTAAAATCGCATTTTCGGATTTTTTGTGCTTCCTCTCCTGTGCAAATCAAGCTTCACAAAAATGCCTAGAGGCGTTTAAGAGATGTCTACTGCGCTACGCCCGTAATATTGTTTTCCTGCGAGTCCACGCCTGGGCGTCGTATTTCATAATGATCTGAACACTCTTTCGTTTCGCGCCCAATAACAGCGTTGCGACGCCGGTGTCCCTATCGCGAACCATGTTTTCGTATCCTTAGCCCCCTCCCCGCCTACCTACCGAATTTAGTAGGTTTACCTGTTCATTCGGCGCCCAATGATGTTGTCACGTCGGAGTACCGTATCACAAACCACCTTTTCGTGTTCAAATTTGTATCGAATGCAAAAATCAGTCTTGAAAAAGTTGAGCCGTTTTTGAGTTATGCGACAAACGGGCGGACGGGGCGGCCAGACTAAGAGTAAAATTGTAAGATGGTTCTGCTGCACTGCCTTATAAAAGACTTATAAAAAACTACATAATGTGGCAGTTTATACATGTTGCTAAAACCATAGTAGTCTACGGTCTATTAAAAATCAGCGTGTCTGTCCAAACATCGCACATTTATCATGAATTAATCAAAACTGAAGAATTTGCTTCCACATAGGGAACAAGCCACCTGGTTTTGGAAACCGAGTCCTAAGTTGAGTTGTGAACCAACAAACCAGATCGTAATCAAATGTCTGTTTTCTTTTCCACACGGTACCAAATATTTATACATTCAAACTAGTAAATACACTCTGTATATGATTGCCAGGCCAATAAACAATCAAAATAATAATAAAAGTAGCAGGTTAAATTGGCACACTTAGATTTTAATAGTAATTAATTGTTAAAGCCGCAGATTTCCATATAAGTAATGTGTGCACATTCAAACAAATTTTAGAACGGTGCAAATTGAATGTAAAATGACAACATGTAAAGTGGCACGACGAATTTTCATATCACATACACAAGGACAAACAATAAGAAAACAATACTATTAAATGAATAAAATGAGCACAAAAATAAGTACTCATTTAAATAGATGTTTACTTTGTGGAGTCACTACCAAAGAACCTGCTTTATAGGATGTTGTTCAATATTATGTGGCGTTTCTTCCTACCTGCACTCGTATATAATTAACATCATTATGCAATTAAACGCTTGGATATAATAACGTAAAATATATTAAACTAAATGATGTGTACATAAGTTAATGAAGTACACCTACCTAAAACCCAATATTAAGTTTTGGCGCTTTGGGTCTATAAAATTATCGTATTGGCGTTATGGACATTCGGCGTTTTGGGAATTTGGCGCTTTGGTCATTGTCGGCATAATAGTCTAACATTAAAATTTGGCATCCTTTGGTCGCCATTTTTTTTACATATGCCCACGTGGGGTCGTATTTTTTCACCTGAGAATAAAAAGATTTTATTTAATCTGTTATTAATATTTATTAGGACCCGGTTTTATCAAAGGAGATTGCATAATTGTGGTTAAAATTATTATTACATTTCTTTTAACCCCATCTACAGATTGTGACCTAATTTATTTATACATTGGGGGTTGTATTCTAATAAGGGGTCCTAGTCTTGTAAGACGGGGGAATTTGTTCGCGGGCTTCGCCCCTGTCATAAACATTGTATTCTAATAATGGGGAAGAATTAATAGATAAGACATGTAAAGATGAAAAGTGTCTTCTTCATAATAAAACGATGTTATTTAATCTGTCTTTATTATTATTAATATTTATTAGGGTTGTTTTGATTTTTATCAAGGATATAAAAACCTAGTCCTTAAACGATTATGTTCTATGCAATATTTAAGACTGCATTTAAGCGCTAGCTCAAATTGTTTCAATATTTGTATAACATCAAAATTGTAACCTTCAACATTATACATGTAAATGAGTAATAAAGTTACACAATTAGTTTGCTTTTCAAATCATGCTATAAACGATTTTCACCTTGAGAACGTTAAATTGTATGTTAAAGGTTTAAGTGGAAAATAAAATTGCATTAATACGTTAGTTAATACATACATGCATTATAGGTTATTTTACGTTTTACTGTGTACTCCTTTTAATAGTGCTATCAACTATCAATTAGAAGTAAATATTGAAGGTCGACTGCTAAATTATATGCTCAAGGTTTAAGTGGAAAATACATTGCATTAAATGGTTACACATATGCATTATAGGCTCTTCTATATTTCATTGCGTGCTCCTTGTAATAGTGTTATTAATTAAAAGTAAATATTGAAGGTTGACAGTTAAAATTATGTGTACAAGGTCTAAGCAGAAAATAAATGCATTAAATGGTTGCACATATGCATTACAGTTGTTTGTTTTACGCTTCATTGTGTGTTTTAGTTTAGGGATGACATTTTAAAATCAATCGTATTACTTTTAACACCTAGATTAAATTACGTAAAATTGAATATTGATATGGAATATCATGCTTTTTTTAAAAACAGTAAAATATATTCATAGCCATAAAGTTTATAATACAGATTAACTACTCTTTATTTATATAGATCAGGGTCGCTAAAAGATGTTACGTCTAGCAGTAAATTAGCGAAAACTTCCCAAATCTAGGTAACCCAGAATTTCTTATATTAAATATTTGTGTGAAGACATTTTCAGCAGTCAAGACTTTTGTGACGGGTGCACTCTCCCTTACATTCAAAATTAAGGGGAGAGTAATTTAACCTATGTGGATCTTGATAGAGAACATCACAAGCAGCAACAGGAGATCCAGATAAATTTATCTCATCAACTTCACCGTTTTCACCTCGAGCGGTTGTATTGTAATAGCTTATTAACAAGTAACAGAGCTAATACCCCTGATACTGCTTCATAATAATAATACTCATTCGATTGTAATTATGCTTTAAAATCTCACATGTGAGATTATTCTTAGGTTAGCTGTTTTCAGCACGAACCTGGAAATAATACACACGCTTTCAAACCTTCTTCCTCGTTCTTAGAATCTGTACCGTATTCATCTTCTTGAATTTATCTTTACGCGATTTCGAGGTAGTAGTACGTTTTCTATTTTATCTTTAGATATTTTCT
The DNA here is from genome assembly GCA_036346205.1 of Vesta saturnalis. NCBI lineage: Eukaryota > Metazoa > Arthropoda > Insecta > Coleoptera > Lampyridae > Vesta > Vesta saturnalis. The sequence goes on along the minus strand of JARFJB010002429.1, from coordinate 82,395 downwards.
ATTGTTACTAATTTAGCGAACCACTAATATTAGCACATATATAAATTACAACCTGTTTGAAATGACCCTGTAGTATTGATATTTTGTAGAAGCGGTCGACCCTGGAATTTTTAAATGTTTATCAAATAAGACAAATATAGGAACTTGCTCTCGGGCCTTCGCTCCTTGTCTTGGCCCGCATGTCTGGCTGGAAATAGTATTCTAATAAGTATAGGAACTTGTGTTAGGGTCTGCGCCCTCCTGTCATTGCCCCCTTGTTGCGAAATTTGGATTTGTGTCGCCATCTAGTTGTGTATGGACTAATCAGTATTTTCTGTAATGTAGGTGGCACCACCTAGCGTTATATTTCTACGACTAATTAGGGTTTTGTTTGTGGCACCATCTAGTGGTATATTTTTAAACTACCGAATGTTTTCTACAATAGAGGCGGCGCCATATTTCTAGGGCTAATTAGGTTTTTTGGTGGTGCCATTACATTCTGTAAATGTGTACAAAAGTGCATGCACCTCATGGCTTTACGTTTAAAATACGCGTTTTTTTACAGAGTACCTTAGCATATAGTGAAAATATGCACTACACAAGGAATCGTTTACTTTTGTAAAACCGACGTAATAGGAACACAACGTTGCACAGGCCCTGATTTTATGACAAAATTGGAGGTATAATTCGATTTTCTGACGAAGTACGCCAATATATTGTACAATTTTATATCGATCTTTCTAACTTAATGTGTAGCAAACTTAAATGCAAAAAATCGCATTTTGGTACCTTAAGCCGTTTAGGACACAGTGACGACGGGGGACGGAGCGACAGAACGTGCATTGCATAATAATGATTTTTTATATAAAAAATTCGTTTAAAAATTGAGATGAGTGTTTATGGTCCCATTTTTTAATTTTACTTTTAATCAATACCTACTTATGTGCTTAAACATAAGAAGGCCAATATAGTTCACGATTGTTCAACCGAGTTCATTAAAACATTAAGGGGACAAAGGGAACTTCAGGCGCAGACTTTGATTCAAAAAATTAATCATCGAACTCAAAAAACTGTCTCACTTGGATTATTTAACTCGAATTATGCACAATTGATTATTAATGTTTCTTAATGACTTCTTTCCAAATAGTTATTTATATCACTAGGCCAGAAATGATCATTTTGCGAGTATGAACAAAATTTCGAGCTGAGGCGTCAGTCGAGGCGTGCAATTGCGAATACTCGCAAAAATAGTTTCTGGACGTGCTAACGGTATTAATCCCTTCAAAATATTTTCAAACATTTGTTTGATGACCCATCTTATTTTTCTGGAAGTTGGTTGCACAAACATTTATGTTTCAAACGACTTTAATGAATATGATAATCTATAAAAAGTCATTTGTGCCCATCTAAAAATTTTTCGTTTTGTAGGCCTAGGCCAGAAACAATGAGTTTTTGAAAACAAGTGTACTGGTCAGAAGCACAAACAAGTTAGAAATTTTGCCATCATTTTGGATCGAAAGTATCTACTTGCTTAATGCAGATGTCATTTTTTAGAAAACACTGTGCATATGAAAAAATGTGATATCAAGCCAAGCAAGGTTTTTGTAGGTTTTAGTATTACTTTTGTATACATTTGACATTTATATACAGGGTTGCTCATTAGTGCGTCAAAGTGCGATATCTCAGTAAATATGAGTTTTAGAAGGAAATGTTTCCTATCAAAGTTTTTGGTGTTTAAGAGGTGCGTATTTTAAAATTATCTTCCAATATACGGGGTGTGTGATAAAAGCGCGGTAGTAATACATTATGTTTTTTAAAATAGAACCCCCCAATTTTTTTGCCATAATCGGATTTATCATCAAATTTTAATGTTAATTTATGTAAGATTTATTTTAAAAAATTTGCCGTTTTCGAATTATTTGAAACAATATAAAAAATTTCTACAGGATTCCGCAAAAATCGGTGCTGTACTCTGACCTCTCTGAATTTCGGAATCGGTATTATTCGACAAAATTAAAAAAATTATTTAATTTTTATTTTGAACCGGCCACATGTTGACAATCCAAAAATGCAAAATAAAAAATTCTCAAACTATTTGATATACGTTTTTTGTGACCCCATAGAAAAAAATCTAATTTTATTAAGTTTGGGGATCAAGGCAGTCAAGAAACGAGATTGCCAAGGCCTATTCATCTACTTCAAATTCTCGATTTAACGCAAAGTGTGCGGGAGCACCGTCTTGCTGTAGCCGCATATTTTGCCTTAAAACAACAGGAATGTTTTTCAAAAGTTGGGGCAAATCATTTTGCAAAAAATACAAATATTCAGTACCATTCAAAGCAACGTGGCCATAATACCACCCCAAATATTTACAGTACACTGTCGTTACGGATTAACTAATCTTACTATTTTTGGGTTTTGCGTTGCATAGTAGTGAATATTATGACGGTTTGGTTTACCACTCTGAGTGAAAGTTGACTCGTCGGAGAATAATACATTTTGGGAAAAGTTAGGTGTTATTCTTTTCATTTCCAATCCCCATTGGCAAAATGTTCTCCTAATCTCCAAATCAGGACCCAACAGTTCTTGATGGAATGATGTTCTGTAGTCATGATACTTGTTCTTCTTTAAAATTTTACTAACGGTAGATCGGGATATATATCGGTTTCCTTGAATATATTATTGCCGAACTGGTAGAAGGCTCCGAAATTACAGACAACAAAACATTCAATAGGTGTTCGTCGCTTGTCCTCTTAGCCATTTTACATTTTTCATAATTCACATTGCCTGCTCTAATAAACCTTTCTTTAAGCTTTTTTGAACTTCTAATCGAAGGTTGTCTTCTATCGAGATATTTTCGAGTATACCTTTTTGAGTTAACAAACACTTTTGATCAGCAGATCCCATAACGAAGATCATGTCAACCAGTTCCGTTCTTTCGAAATTCATCTGTATTTAGTTAACTACAAATACATATTAATATGAGATAAGAATGAAATATGTAAAACGAATCGTACAATGTGATACTACGTACCACTTACAAACAACTATGGCATTTATGATATTTTCGGGAAAAAATGCAGACACCAATAGGAATAAATAAACGTTTGTTTTTTGTTTCCATGTTAACATGTATCCGGTTGACTTGAGCAAAATAAAAATTTTGCCGAATAATTCGGGAACGGTAAATAAGTAAGTTATTGAGGTTTGAAATCATGTAACTTCGGTTGAATATTTCGGGGAATGTAAAGAATTTTTTTTTAAATTTAAATACGTCGTCAAAACGTAGCTTGTTAGGTTAGAGCCCCAGAATATCGATTCCGAAATTCGCAGAGTACCGATTTTTGTGGAACCATGCAGCTGTCAAAATTGTCATATTTTTCCAAATAATTCGAAAACAGTAAAATTTTAAGATAAAACATTTTACATATATTAACACTAAAATTTAGCGATAAATCCGAATATGGCAAAAAAATTGGGGCATTCTATTTTAAAAAATATGATTTGTTGCTACCACACTTTTATGACGCACCCCGAATATTGAAAAATAATTTTAAAATACGCAACTGAAACACCAAAAACTTTGATAGGAAACATTTTCCCTCTAAAACTCATATTTACTGAGATACCACACTTTGACGCACTAATCAGCAACCCTGTATACCTACACTATTTTTCAATAACTATTTTTTGCATTCGAGGACATCAGTACAAATATTTCCCGTACATTTCAATTTATACCGATTACAACCAAATACAATTATTTTTCCTTGAAGTGGTAGAAATAATTATGTCCTAAACACCTCCCCATACATTTACTTGTATAAATAACAATTCATTACTAAAAATATTAATATTTCTTTTTATGTTTCAGATGAAAAAGGAAGTAGTTTTGTAGCAAGAAACTGCACCCCATACTCGGGCCAAATTGCTTGTAATTTAATAGCAGGCGCGATGGAATTGGGATCTGGTTTAAAAGATATGGAATGTTACACCTGCACAGATAATTTATGCAATTCAGCATCCCAATTTACAGGAATGGCTGTAATCGGCTTAATAATCGCTTGTTTAGCATTTTTATTCTAAGAGAAAACATAAAACATCAGATAACGCTCACGTTTCATATAGATTTTTAAGTATGAATGTTGCTGTATTACCATAAAAGTATATGTTATATTCGCTGTGAAATATTTCATTGTAAAAGCATTATTGTGCATATACAAGTTTAATTTAATATTCATAAGCACATAGTTATAGAATTAGAATATAGAGTAGCTTTAAACGTTATTGTAGCTTTTAAATGCTATATATAAATCACTAACCTATATAATCAAAATAATAATTAAAAACTTTTGTACCTGCTTTTCATAAACAGATTCAGAAATTATTTCTTATTAGATACTACTTTATATTAGATTAAGTGGGTGCTATTAATTTTTGGCATAGAGAGAATATAAAAAAGGAAATCAAAATTTTTTACAGACATATAACGAAAATATTTTTGTACAGTCATACTCGTTCTACATAAGATGTTTCACACACAACACACGTACACACACAGAATTGTATAAATAAAAAACCCCATTTCTTTCATTATATATTATTAGATATTACTCACGATATTGTAAATATAAGATAATGATTTAATTTTGTAACAGAATTTAGTTAACAAAAAGGGAATATTTATATATTAACTTTCAAAAGTATATTTTTTATGGTACATACATAATTACGAATATTTACATTATAATGTTTGAAGTTCTCTGTAAATATTACATGTTTGAACAGAAAATAATAAAAGAGCCTAGTTAAGTATTTTTATGAGTTTTGTCAACCATCGTTACCAATTATTACTCACACACTTTCTGATAATTATAATGTATAATTGGATATATGAGTAATTTAGTGCAATGTGACTGAAAATCCAGATAAGACAACAACTGAATTTTAAATTATCAGTCTAGCTGGTGTATTTCAACAAAGCTATATATCGTTGCTGAAACTGCAAAACCTTGTATAGAGAATTTTACAGGTGTGCTAAAAAACTGATTTGAGAAAAAAATATACTTAATGTGAGGTCCCGATTTTTTTAGTAATAAAATTGTTTCGCTTTCATCATGTACATTAGTAAAAAGGCCAATAACTAAAATTTATGTTTTTTTTACACTTACGAGGTTTTGCTCTATAAATGTTAAAACATAAGTGAATACAGGTTTTGTGCAATATATCGGCAATATAAAAAATAAACTATATAATTGAATTCTATGGAAAACTATCAAAGAATAAAAAACAGTAATACTTGTAAGAAAAGTAAACTATTCAGAAAAACAACATTAATTTTTTACACTTATGTCTATCAGTCACAAAATTCATCATTTAATTTAAATTTATTGTGGAAAATAATCATAATAAGGCCAAACTTGTCGGTCCAATACTTGCTTTAACTGTTGTAAATAATGTATAATTTTGTCATATCCAGTTTAGGTCTCTTTGGTAGATTTTTAAATTCATCAGTGTATCTTAGTTTGTATTCTAGTACACCTTCTGGCAAATAATTAAAGGTGTACACATCATTGACATGTGTTGACGTATGCTAAAGTTAATGATGTATGTTCTGATGTTAAAGATGTAGGGTTTGGTGTTCCTCAAGGTATCAAACTGAGACCGCTATTATTCATTCTGTATATAAACAAATTACCAAATATTGTAAATAAAACTAAGGTGCATCTATTTGCAGACGATGTCTTGATTTATATTTCTGGAGACAAGTGTACAGATCTGGTTGCTGAAATGAACTTGGAACTACAGTGCAGTGGCTGTGTTATAAACTAAGTGTGAATACTAAGAAAACTAATTGTATGTACATAGCGAATAAGTTTAAAACATGTGAGGTAGTTATAGGAAAGGCTGTGATGCAGTGTATAGATAGTTTCAAGTATTTAGGGGTAATTATTGACTGTAATCTTAAATTTAATAAATATACGGAGTATGTAGAAAAGAAGGTAGGTGTTATTTGCAGATTAAGTAATGTGTTGTCTCTTGAAACTAGAAAGAAAGTTTTTACTTCAATTGTTCTGCCACATACGTTTTTGTAATTCTTTGTTATTCGGTGTAAATAGTTCTTTAACTGATAAGTTGGAAGTAGTATGGAATCGTGGTATAAGAGCAGTTTTAAATGCATACTCAAGAGTTACCGATATGTTAGGGAAAATAGATTTGTTAAATGGTAGGAACCAAATTTTATATGATGTTTTAGTTTTTATTTACAAAACATATAAGGGACAGTTACCAAGTTATTTAAATGTTTTTATCCAAAAATAGATAGGAAGTCCATAGTTACGATATGAGAAATAGGAATAATTTCTATGTCGAATGTCTAAATTTAAAGAGTACAAAAAATTCTATTTTTGATAAGGGAGTAGTTACGTATGACGAGTTACCACTAGATATTAAAGAAACGGAAAGTATTAATATATTCAAGAAGAAATTGTTAAGTACGTTTAAAAATGAAGTTAACTAGAAATGCGATATTAGCAATATATTTATTATGTTTACCGTAGGTATAATATTGTAAAAGATGAATAATTAACAGTCTAATTGTTTATTAATTAGCCTTTAAGCATCTTGATTAAATAAATAAAACATGAGATCACCTACTTCAGAGCAAGGGTGAATGCTGGTTTAATATCTGACTTGTGAATAGTCACAAAAGTGTTTGAAGGATATATAATTTAAGGATTTGCGTTCCTTGCTTCCCTGCATACCGCCATATAATCTATTGGCAAATAGATATCTCTATTTTTTAAACTCTTTTCTATAGAGCTGTGTACAGAGTTAACTTCCATTTGGGAATGTCATTTATCAAAATATTTCTGAGAAATTATAATTTTTTTGTCCACAGCTAATTTTAATACTACATCTGACACTACGGCATTTTTGTTTTGATATCCACAGCCATCACTGTAGATAACTATATTTTTACAAGCGGGTTCATTTAAAAGATGTTGCTCCAAAAAGTCAACCATTTCAGATATCCAACTGCGCGGGTTTATGGAAAAGGCCCATTTTTTCAACCCTCAATTTCCACCACTGAGGGGTTGAGTTTTAAAGAATTCTACCTTAGTGTGCGCCTACGTGGTAATGGCTCTATGTTACCCAAATTTGAACATCCTAGGCTCAGTCAATCAGTGAGTGAGTAACGACAATGCCTTTTATTAATACAGATATATTATTAAGTATGTGGATGAGTTCAGATTAATGCCAAGTTCTGGCAACTAGAACATACGATAAACTGAATACACTAGATAAAAGCAAGAGTAAACTATAGTAGCAACTCTTGTTGGTAATCATTGTGAATGTAGGGAATTGGGAGAAGACACGCATGTATTTGCGCACGTACGCAGCCACACATACGTACACTCACACGCACACCCAGGCGCATATGCACGTACGCACGCACGCACCCACTGACTCACCAACGCATTAACTCAGTGACTCATACTCACTCACACACACACACACACACACACACACACACTCACACACACACGCGCGCGCGCGCACGCACAAGCACGCACAGCTTCCCGTTCTCTCTTCTTAAGGATGGAACGCACCTGCTACTATTTTCTGACATTGTGTATGTAATAAATTCCACAGAATTCTCCGGTACGTACATCGGACAAACTTATAAATTTCTAAAAGGCAGGATCTCTGGCCATAAGTCTGACAAAGTATAAAAGGTTGGGATGTCAATTAGCAGCTCATTCTGTAGAGAATAACCACCCTTTCGACTTTGGAAATCCAAAAATCTTAGCAAAAGAAAGAAAACCCACAAAATGCCTGTTCCTGGAAATGTGCTATATAATATTCTTTAACATATTTTGCTAATTCTTGGCCTTAAACTCCTTTAGTGTCAAATTTCGCTTCACCAAAAAGCGAAGAACCAACTTTTATAGCATTGAGTAATAAATTAGGAAAACCCTTTGTCTGATCTGTCCTTTAAAAAAATCGGTTTATATGTTTAAAAAGATATATCAAAATCTTTGGTTTGTAAAATTTTACTTGAAATACTTACCTTGCTTACCATAGAGTTAATAAACATATGAATTCAAAACCTTCCAACCTACATATACATATGTAGGTATAGAAGGTTATGCAATGGACTTTTTTCACTATCGCTATATCGACCTATTAGATCGTTAGTTGTGTGTGGTGTGTGTGTGTGGTGTGGTGTGTGTGGTGTGTGTGTGTGGTTTGTGTGTGGTGTGTGGTTGTGGTGTGGTGTGGTGTGTGGTGTGGTTGTGGTGTGGTGTGTGGTGTGGTGCATAGTGTGGTGTGTGGTGTGGTGTCGTGTGTGTTGTGGTGGTGTGGTGTGGTGGTGTGGTTTGGTGTGTTGTGGTGTTGTGTGTGGTGAGGTGTGGTCTGGTGTGGTATAGTGTGGTGTGGTGTGGTGTGTCGCGGTGCTGTGTGCGTGTGCATGCGCATGGGTGCGTGTGTGTGTGGGTACTGGTGTGCGCGTGTGCGCGTGCGTGTGTGCGTGTGCGCGAGTGCCCGGATGCGCGGGTGCGTGGGGTGCGGGGTGCGGGTGCGTGGTGTGCGTGTGTGCGGTGGGCGCGTGTGCGCGTGTACGTGTGCGTGTTTACGAGTGTTCGCGGTGCGACAGTGGACGGGTGGTGGTGCGTGTGTGGTGTGTGGATGTATGTGAGTATTCACGATAATTCCAGAACAAAGACGTACGGACTTTTGTATTTGAGCTTGTTTCCATTTCACTTAGATCTGACTAGATTTTGGGAGAAATCCAGCGGCGGAGAGGGAATTTATTAGTGGGGTTTTTCAAATATTTCTAAAACATCTGCATATTTCAAAGATATAAAATACCTAGATATATAGACCATAAATATATCGATTAATTACGTTCAATGAAATTCTTTCATACTACGCGTAATTTAAGGTAGAATTTATGTTAATTCAAATTTTTCAAAATATGAATGAAATGGTTAAACTGCATTATTGATATTTTAGGCTTTGTTTCTACAATGTTGCCTGTTATGAACGTATAAAAAAGACGTTGCATAGTTTGTAAGTTAGCGTCTAGATATCTGTTAACCTCTGTCTGGCATGAAGTTTTAAATGCCTGTTTGACATTGATTAGTATTTTGTTTTTCCACACCAGATGTTTTCCTAAAGCGGTTGCTACATTTTTCTCTTTATTATCAAATAAATTATTTGGATCGATTCAGATAGAGAATCCTATATTTCTCCAAGTTGATACATTAAGAGAGTTACAGCATCAATTCTGCTAGGCCACCTAGTATCTGATAAGAGGTTTTACAGTTAAATTTAATTTGTATTTTTTTAAACTGACTACCGAATTGTCAATGCCGAGAAAAAATTATAAGTTTTTTGAATGTTTGGAAAATAATTAGCACATGAAGTATTACATTTTACAGCGTCGTTCACTAGAAGGTTCAATGTGTGATTGCAGCAAGGCAGAAAGGAAGCTTGAATTTAGGTCTAGAATTATTTTTTGATGCCATTTTGCTTCCGTCGCAAGTAGAATGGGATCTCCAACATCCCTAAGGACCAAAATCTTTGTTCACCTTAATTCATCTTAGCAGCCCTATGCCGACGGCCATCTTCATCTTAATGCATCTTAGTTGATCTTAATTCATCTGAGCATCCCTATTTTGGTTATCTTATCTGCCATTTTCATCTAATTTCATCTTCAGTATCCCTTGGCCAGTTCGTCTTATTCACCTTAGTTCATCTTAAGTCATTCCAGCAAGCTCCGGTACAATTTGAAAGTGCGAAAATTTTGTAGATCGTGAGAAAATATACATCTTAGTTCATCTTAATTCATCTTAGTATCCTTAGAATCCCTCTTAGCGTTCTCCATCTTTATCCACCTTAATTCATCTTAATGTATCTTAGTCTATCTTAGCATCGTTAATTCATCATAATCTATCCTAGCATCCTTAATTCACCTAAATTCATCTTTTGAGTGTGGGAAAGTTTTGAAGATTGTGAGAAAATATGCATCTTAGATCCTTTAATTCATCCTTAAAGTTCATCTTAGCGTCCTCCATCTTAATTCATCTTAATGCATCTTAGTTCATCTTAATTCATCTTAGCATCGTTAATTCATCTTAATTCATCTAATCAAATCAGTCAAATCGATCAATCTCAACTAAATCAAACAAGAAGCGGAACTAACAGTTTTTCATAACCTTTAGGTAACGATTCTCCCACTCTATATACCTAGCTCCTATGAGTGACCGCTTACTTTGTAGATAAGGTTAACCGACACACAGAACTGGAACTCTCCCTAAACGTGAGGACACCGGCGTCGAAAAACAGTCGATCATCTGCAAATGAATCTCAATCAATTTAATCGCAATTAAATCGATCTCAATCAAACCATAACTTACAGCTTACGAAAACCAGTTTACAAGTCTCTAGCTATTAAATAAAGTAAATGAATAAGGGGTAAGGGTTAAAAAACGATTATTTACCAGGGTGGTTGTGCATAAATCGTATTGAAAAACGCTTTGATAGGGTAAACAGCTGGTTTTTGTTGCTTACAGTCACGACACTATCACTCGGCGTTTTGCTTATAAATGAATAATAATAAAAAATGCTTAACGGCTTCCAGCAATCATTAATATAAAGTAAATATTTTCCGGATTTCCCCAGTTATGCAACCGCAATAACATCCTTTCATTATTCAAACGCCTCTGACGTACTTGGAGAACCCCCGTAATTACAAGAAAAACAAACAGAACTTGACATTACATAAAAGACAGACAAGTCTACTTACTTTTCCAAGTTTGAAAATTACTTCTACCAACCTTATTCGATTTAACAAAAAACAAAAACAGTGTGCAAGTCTATCAAGTTGATTTGAAATTAGTTTCTCCCAACCTCAATCGAATTAAAACAAAAACAATGGCACGTGTAGGGTGACGATTTGAAGTCAGTTTCTACCAACCTTACTCGATTTAACACAAAAACATTGTGCAATACTAGGATACTGATTTGAAAGCAGTTTCTGACAGTATTCGATTTAATACAAAAACAAAAAAAGATGACAATTTAGGATGTTGATTTGAAAGCAGCTTCTACCAACCTTATCCGATTTAATACAAAATATACAAAATCAAAAACAAGATGCAAGTCCAGGATATTGATTTGCTATCACCTTCGGCCAACCTTATTCGTATTAAAACGAAAACAGGAACAAGGTGCAAGTCTAGGTTGATTTGAAACTAGTTTCTGCCAACCTTATTATCGTATATGTATAGTTGAACCTTCCTCTTAATTCTTTATTTGCATACTGCATAATATACAGGATGTTGTATTTTAAAACAGAAATTTTACACTTAGCAGCACTAACACCATTCATGTATTTTAAATTGGCTCCTGTGAAAGTTGCTTTTACAACACACAAACACAAACAAACACAAACACGAATACGAACACGAACACGAGCACGAACACGAACGCGAAAGCGAACGCCAATGCGAACGGGAACGCGAACGCGCAAGAGCGAGCACTAGCACTAGCACGAGCATTAGCACGAGCACGAGACGACAAGCACAAGCACAAGCATAAGCCAAGCACAAGCACACGCACAAGCACGAGGAACAGGCACAGGGACATGCACAGCACGAGCACAGGCAACACAGACACAGGTACAGGCACAGGCAAAGCACGACACAGGCACAGACACAGGCACAGACACAGCCACAGTCACAGGACAGGCAAAGGAACAGACACAGGCACATGCCAGGCATATGTACATGACACAGGACAGGTACAAGACACAGACACAGCCAAACAGCACTAGCACAAGCACAAGCACAAGCACAAGCACAAGCACAAGCACAAGCACAAGCACAAGCACAAGCACAAGCACAAAGCACAAGCACAAGCACAAAGCACAAGCACAAGCACAAGCACAAGCACAAGCACAAGCACAAGCACAAGCACAAGCACAAGCACAAGCACAAGCACAAGCACAAGCACAAGCACAAGCACAAGCACAAGCACAAGCACAAGCACAAGCACAAGCACAACAATAACAAGCACAAGCACAAGCACAAGCACAGAACAGGCACAGGGACATGCACAAGCACAGGCACAGGCCTAGACACAGAGACTGGTACAGGCACAGGCACAAGGCACAGACACAGGCACAGACACAGGCCAGACACAGCCACAGTCACAGGCACAGGCAAATGCACAGACACAGGCACAGGCCAGGCATATGTACATGCACAGGGACAGGTACAGGTACAAACACAGCACAAGCACAAACACAAGCACAAACACAAGCACTAGCACAAGCAAAAGCACAAGCACAAGCACAAGCACAAGCACAAGCACAGCACAAGCACAAGCACAAGCACAAGCACAAGCACAAGCACAAGCACAAGCACTAGCACAAGCACAAGCACAAGCACAAGCACAAGCACAAGAACAAGCACAAGCACAAGCACAAGCACAAGCACAAGCACAAGCACAAGCACAAGCACAAGCACAAGCACAAGACAAGCACAAGCACAAGCACAAGCACAAGCACAAGTAGAGGCACAGGCACAGGCAAGGCACAGACACAGGCACAGGCACAGGTACATGCACAAGTACAGACACAGGCACAGCACAGCACAGCACAGCACGAGCACGAGCACGAGCACGAGCACAGCACAGCACAGCACAGCACAAGCACAAGCACAAGCACAAGCACAAGCACAAGCACAAGCACAAGCACAAGCACAAGCACAAAGCACAAGCACAAGCACAGGCACAGCACAGGCACAGACACAGACACAGCAACCGACACATGCACAGGTACAGGTACAGACACAGACAAGCACAGACACAGACACAGGCACAAGCACAAGTACATGCACGAGCACAAGCACAAGCACAAGCACAAGTACAAGCACAAGCACAAACACAAGCACAAGCACAAGCACAAGAGCACAGCCACAGACACACAAGGAACCGTTACATGCACAGGTACAGGTGCAGGCACAGACACAGGCACAGGCACAGGCACAGGTACATGTACAGGTACGACAGACGCAGGCACAAGCACAAGCACAAGCACAAGCATAAGCATAAGCACAAGCACAAGCACAAGCACAAGCACAAGCACAAGCACAAGCACAAGCACAAGCACAAGCACAGGCACAGCACAAGCACAAGCACAAGCACAAGCACAAGCACAAGCACAAGCACAAGCACAAGCACAAGCACAAGTACAGGCACAAGCACCGGCACGAAAGCACGACAGGCACATGCCAGGCACAGCACAGACACAGACACAAGGCGCAGGCGCAAGACAGGCACACGACAGGCACAGATACAGTCACAGACACAGTCACAGGCACAGGCACAGGCACAGGGACAGACACAGGCACAAGCACAAGTACATGCACGAGCACAAGCGCAAGCACAAGCACAAGCAGAAGCACAAGCACAAGACAAACACAAGCACAAGTATAGGCACAGCCTCAGACACAGACACACACACAGGAACCGTTACATGCACAGGTACAGGTGCAGACACAGACACAGGTACATGCACAGGCACATGCACAGGTACTGGACAGGCGCAGGCACAAGCACAAGCACAAGCACAAGCACAAAAGCACAAGCACAAGCACAAGCACAAGCACAAGCACAAGCACAAGCACAAGCACAAGCACAAGCACAAGCACACAGACACAGGCACCGGCACGCACGCATTGCACGGGTACAGGCACATGCGCAGGCACAGTCACAGACACAGACAGGCACAGGCGCAGGCGCAGAGACAGGCACACGTACAGGCACAGATACAGTCACAGACAGCACAGCACAGCACAGCACAGCACAGGGACAGAATAAGCACAAGCACAAGCACAAGCACAAGCACAAGCACAAGCACAAGCACAATCAGAAGCACAAGCACAAGCACAAGCACAAGCACAAGTACAGGCACAGCCACAGGCACAGACACAGGCACAGCAACCGACACATGCACAGGTACAGGTACAGACACAGACAAGCACAACAGACACAGGCACAAGCACAAGTACATGCACGAGCACAAGCACAAGCACAAGACAAGCACAAGCACAAGCACAAGCACAATCACAACAAAGCACAAGCACAAGCACAAGCACAAGCACAAGTACAGGCACAGCCACAGACACAGACACACACAGGAACCGTTACATGCACAGGTACAGGCAGACACAGACACAGGCAACACATGCACATGTACGGTACAGACGCAGGCACAAGCACAAGCACAAGCACAAGCACAAGCATAAGCATAAGCACAAGCACAAGCACAAGCACAAGCACAAGCACAAGCACAAGCACAAGCACAAGCACAAGCACAAGCACAAGCACTAAGCATAAGCACAAGCACAAGCACAAGCACAAGCACAAGCACAAGCACAAGCACAAGCACAAGCACAAGCAGAAGCATCAAGCACAAGCACAAGCACAAGCACAAACAGGCACAGCCACAGACACAGGCACCGGCACGGGCATTGGCACGGTACAGGCACATGCGCAGGCACAGTCACAGACACAGACACAGGCATAGGCGCAGAGACAGGCACACACAGGCACAGATACAGTCACAGACACAGGCACAGGCACAGCACAGGCACAGACAGGGACAGACATAAGCACAAGCACAAGAACAAGCACAAGCACTAGCACACGAACACGAACACGAACACGAACACGAACACAAGTACAATCACAAGCACAAGCACAAGCACAAGCACAAGCACAAACACACGAACACGAACACGAACACTAGCACGAACACGAACACGAGCATGAACACGAACACGAACACGAGCACAGCACGAGCACGAACACGAACACGAACACGACACGAACACGAACACAAACACGAACACGAACACGAACACGAGCACAACAGAACACGAACACAACACGAACACGAACACCACAGGAACACGAGCACAACGATCACGAACACGAACACGAACACGAACACGAACACGAACACAAAGCACAAGCACAAGCACAAACAAGCACAAGCACAAGCACAAGCACAAGCACTAGCACAAGCACAAGCACAAGCACAAGCAAAGCACAAGCAAGCACAAGCACAAGCACAAGCACAAGCACAAGCACAAGCACAAGCACAAGCAAGCACAAGCACAAGCACAAGCACAAGCACAAGCAGAAGCACAAGCACAAGCACAAGCACAAGCACAAGCACCAGCACAAACACAAACACAAACACAAACACAAACACAAACACAAACAAAACACAAACACAACCACTTGTGCTCGTGCTCGTGCTCATGCTCGTGCTCGTACTCGTGTTCGTGTTTGTGTTTGTAAAGTCAGCTTTAGGAAAAATTTCGGTTTTAAAATACAACATCCTGTATATTATGCTGTATTCAACTAGAGAATTAAGAGGCAGATTCAAGTATATACGACAATAAGGTTGGCCTAAACTCGTTTCAAATCAACCTAGGCTTGCACCTTGTTTATGTTTTCTTTTTAATACGAATAAGGTTGGCCGAAGCTGATTGCAATTCAAAATCCTAAACTTACAGCTTTTCTTTGTTTTTCTATTAAATCGAATAAGGTCGGCACAAACTGCTTTCAAATCAGTATCAAAGTCTTGCACAATGTTTTTGTGTTAAATCGAGTATAGTTGGTACAAACTGAATTTAAATCAAGAACCTAGATTTGTTTTGTTTTTTGTGTTAAATCGATTGGGGTTGTCAGAAGCAATTATCAAATTTGGAAGCGAAAGTTGACTTGTCTGTCTTTTATGTAATGTCAACGTCTGCTTGCCTTTCAAGTAGCTAATAATTCCAAATACGTGAGAGGCCTTTGAATAGTGAAAGGATGTTATTGCGGTTAAAAACCTGGGGAAATCCAGAAAATAATTATTTTATATTAATGATTGTTGGAAGCCGTTAAGTACTTTATATTATTCGTTTATAAACAAAATGGCGTGACTGTAAGCAACAAAAACCAGCTGCTACCCTGTCAAGATGTTCTTTTAATACGATTATCGACAACATCCCCTGGTAAGTGGTAGTTTTTTATTTAAACTCTTACCCCTTATTTTATTTACTTTATTTAATAGCTAGAGGTTTGTGAGCTGGTTTTCGCCAGCTGTAAGTTATGATTTGATTGAGATTGATTTGGTTGATTGACTGTTTTCCCTCGCCGTTGCCCTCACGTTTAGGGAGAGTACTAGCTCTGAGTGTTGGTTAGCCTTATCTACAAAGTAAGCGGTCGCTCATGGGAGCTAGGTGTATACAGTGGGAGAATCTTTACTTGAAGGTTATGAAGAATTGTTAGCTCAGTTTCTTGTTTTTTGTTTTGATTGAGAATGATTGATTTGACTAATTTGGTGAGATGAATTAAGATAAATTAACGATGCTAAGATGAATTAAGATGGAATAAGATGCATTAAGATGAATTAAGGTGGAATAAGACGGAGGCTGTTAAGATGAATTAAGATGAACTAAGGGCATACTTTCTCACGGTCTTCAAAATTTTCCCTCACTAAAAAGTTGAATAAGTACGAATTAAGGATGTTAAGATGAATTAAGGATGCAAAGATGAATTATTATATTTTTACAGTCTTCAAAATTTTGCCACACTCAAAAGACGAATTCAGATTAATTAAGGATGCCGGGATAGATTAAGATGAACTAAGATGCATTAAGATGAATTAAGTTGGATTAAGATGGAGGATGCTAAGATGAACTAAGATGCATATTTTGGCACGGTGTTCAAAATTTTCCCATGCTCAATAGGTGAATTAAGATGAATTAAGGGTGCTAAGATAGATTAAGACGAATCAAGATGAATTAAGATGAACTAAGATGCATTAAGATGAATTAAAGGGGATTAAGATCCTCAGATGGATGTTAAGGGTACTAAGATGACTTAAGATGAACTAAGATGCATACTTTCTCACGGTCTTCAAAATTTTCCCTCACTCAAAAGTTGAATAAGTACGAATTAAGGATGTTAAGGTGAATTAAGGATGCAAAGATGAATTAAGATGAACTAAGATGCATTAAGATGAATTAAAGGGGATTAAGATCCTCAGATGGATGTTAAGGGTACTAAGATGAACTAAGATGCATACTTTCTCACGGTCTTCAAAATTTTCCCTCACTCAAAAGTTGAATAAGTACGAATTAAGGATGTTAAGGTGAATTAAGGATGCAAAGATGAATTAAGATGAACTAAGATTCATTCAGATGAGTTAATGTGGGTTAAGATGGATGATGCTAAGATAAATTTTAAATACGCTAGGATGAATTAAAATGAATTCAGATACATCTGGACCAATCAGAAGCCAAGGGCGTGACCTATACTCATGCAATACAGAGTCTTATGCATCCAACCAAAGCACGGATACTGGGACGATGGGCCACAACCAAACTATACCGGAGCTTGCTGAGATGAATTAAGATGAACGGACCTAAGGGATGCTGAAGATGGCAGATAAGATGACCGAATCGGGGACGCTAAGATGAATTAAGATTTATTAAGATGAACATGGCCGCCGGCACAGGGCTCCTAAGATGAATTAAGATGAACAAAGATTTTGGTCCTTAGGGATGTTGGAGACCCCATTCTACTGCCGCATATTAGCACAATTGTAGTAGCCTTGTTCGCGTAAATCGTCGATATTTAAACCATATTGTTCCAATGTGGACAAAAAGAATGTTGATAGCCCTTTACCTGTCCGATCTGTAGTAGGGCAAAATGTTAAAAAATGTTCTTCGACGCAGCATTGCCTTGGAGTTAAACCAAACTTTAAATTCACAAATCGACTGCAAACTAAAATTTGCTTTTGGTGGTTAATGTGGAGTGTACAGTCAAGGATAATAGAAAAATATTTATACCTTCTAACCCTGTTTAAAATTTCCGCCCTTAAGTTGGTGCCTGTTAAATTTATTATTTCGTTTTGAATTTTATCTCCTAAATAATGAGGAATTTTTAATGGTCATTCGAATTATTTTGCACCCCTTGCGGGGTCAAATCATTTCAATACATTTAAAAAAATTACCATTATTTGTTTCATATAATTTGTATCACGAAAAGCTAGATTTTGCTCCTCCAAACATTGTATTGTATAAAATATTCTTTCAATAACAGCAGACTAATATTTTGTTTCGAAATTCTACAAACTTCGACTTGCAGAGTAAATGGTTGTGTTAGATTTTAAACCATTTTTTTAAGTTTTCAAAATGTGATTTGCTGATTTCATGAACATCTATATGTTCACCTATATGTTTCCAATCATTGAAACCAGCCAAATCTTGTAATTTTTAAAGAACTAGAAAATAATCTACAGCAGCAACAAAATATTTGGCTCATATTTATAACCAGTGTATAACTAAATGTGTATTTCCTGCTCAATGGAAGCAATCCAAAATCACACCGCTGCACAGGAGTAAATCCTCAATTATAAAAACTACAGACCGATATCGATTCTTAGTGTGCCCGCAAAATGTTTGAAAAACTCATATACCAGCATATATATAACCAGGTAAAAATTTAATCTCTCCAAGACAGCATGGATTCATACCAAATAGGTCGACAGTAACTAATCTGTCTTGTATTACACAATACCTATCTGAAAAGATTGATTTATCGCTGCAAGTGGATGTCATCTATACTGATCTATCCAAAGCTTTTGACAGAATTAATCATGTACTCTTAATTAAGAAGCTAAATGATATGTACGGCTTTTCAGTGAATTTATGTTCCTTGTTAACAGATTATTTAAGTGGCAGACATAATTATGTGTCTGTCAATAACTATAAATCGAGAAAGTTTCTTGCTACATCAGGGGTACCTCAAGGTAGCAATCTAGGCCCATTACTTTTTCTGTTATATTTCAATGACATTGTGAATTGCTTAACTTTCTCAGAAGCTCTACTTTATGCAGATGACCTAAAATATTTAAAGTTGTTAGTGATTTACATACTCAATGAACTTCAAGAAGACCTGAATAGCATAATGAACTGGTGTGTCATAAATAAAATGAACTTTAACGTGGATAAATGTTATGTTGTGTCGTATAACAGAAAAGTGACTCAGACTAAAACTTCGTACATACTAAATAATTCATTATTGTTAGATAAACACTGCATTTGTGACTTAGGCGTATGGTTCGATAATAAGTTAAGTTTTTCAGACCATGTTGTAAATGTTCTAAAAGTGCTAGCAAATCATTGGCATTCATAATTAGATGTACCAAAGAATTCTCATCAACAACAGCATTTACAGTTTTGTTCAATTGCTATGTAAGATCGAAGCTGGAGTACGCTACCGTAGTTTGGTATCCCCATTATAATAAATATAAACTTATGTTGGAAAGTGTTCGCTACAAGTTCTTAAATATAAAATATTACCGTGAAAATGGTATATATCTCCATCATCAGCATAGCTATCTAAATGACCATTATAAAGAAATTCCTACGATTGAACAGAGGAAAACAATTATAATTCTTTGTTACTTGCAAAAATTAATGTTAGGAAAGTAGATAACCCGTATATACTACAAAAATAGGAATAAAAACACCTCGAATCAACAGCAGAATAAAAGTTATTTCTCAGTTCCTAAGCCAAACACTAACTGTTTACTGAACTCTCCAGTCTTTAAAATGGTAACCTTATATAATAAATTGCCTACCGAGGTAGATTTGTTTGGTCTAAATATATTGCAGTTCAAAAAATATTGATGCCTATTATATTCGATATTAGGTAAATAATAGTGTGTAACTAATTAAGTTTAAAATTTTATTATACAATGTTACTTTCATTTCATTTTGTATCTGATATGTATTTTCTTTAATGATTACTCTGTAATTGGGTTCTTGTACCTGTAGAGTAATAAACATTATTATTATTATTATAAATATTGAATTTTTGGATTTAGAGTATAAAATCCATTGACGTTTAACTGTTTCTAAATTTGGTAGAATTCGAGTAAAATAGACCGAGGAAACCTTTCGATCTGATGTATCCCTAGGATAATCATCACATTCGTTTTGATACCGAGAAGGTTCATTTTCTACCAAATTATCAATTTGAGTTAAATTATATGGCCACAAATTAGGGTTTTTAGGAATAACATAGCATTATCTTTGGATATTACCTACTTTTATGCCTCCTGTTAAATACGAGGCGTGCGCAACTTTTTTACCAATAAACACTTATTTTACTTCTTTACATTTTCTCAATATATATGATAAAGAAAACGGTAAATCTCACATGGCCACACGATCACCCTTAAAATGTTTCAGTTTCATTGTAGTCATACTTTCTCCACCAAAGGGATGTGAACGTTCTTTATTCTGCCCCCCCCCTGTAATCAAAAAGTCTGTGCACGCCAATGGTACGATGTTTATCATAAGTTTATCATAAGCATCGCCAGTTGCGATAGGGATGAACGATACCCAGCGATGCATGCAAAAGAATGGATGAACTGATGTATCGGTTCATATGCGTTTTTATTACGTCGCGGCGCGTTTTGGTCACGGCGCTCTAGTTACGGCTCCTCCTCGCCTTAGAGCATGGCCCGGACCTGCGAAACTCGTGTACACTTTGATTTTCATTGCCTTAACCTTTATTTGTCCTTATTGCATACTTAGAGCTTAAATACGCATATCTTTGATAACATTAGTATATTTTCTGGTTGACAATAGTACCAAGAATTTGCATATTTGAAAGAAATAATATTAATATGAACAGCACCAGTTTATTAGATTTCATGTAACTGAGATAAAACCCGGAATGTCCTCCTACGTTAAATCATATTGTTCAAATTATATAGATTTTTTTATCTGTAATTGTTTCCTGCACGTATGAGTTAGGCCTATATCAATTTAATTTATTCATTGCTTAAAAAAGTTTATCTTACTTTCCTTCTGTTTAAAGTTGTAGCGATAAAGAATTAGGAAGTTTACTTATCCACTTACCTCTGACGTATGATATTCTTAATACACTGTAAATAATTTTTATCGATTAAGCAGATCAGAACTTTAATAACAATACACCGCGTGTTGTGGGTTAACATCTTACATTCTCAGGCTGCTTGCTGTATGATTCTATAATACAAATTTAGTTTTGGTATATAATAATAATAATAACTTGTATTGCCCAACAGCAAAAGCCAATTACAGAGCAAACTATATAATATTGCACAAATACAAAGATTTATATAAATATATAATCAACCCATCAACGTGAGTAGTAACTAATTATGTGTACTACCAATGATAATAATAATAATTATATATATATATATATATATATATATATATATATATATATATATATATATATATATATATATATATATATATATATATATATATATATATATATATATATATATATAATAATAATAGCCCACAAACAGAGTTAAATGACTGTAAACACTAAAAACAAAAATGATCTACAAGAAGGACACAGTTGACAATAGACAGTCCCTTGAACACCTTTAAGCACTATTACTGTAGTTAATATAACAGTCAATTATAGAAGTTAATGAAGAGCAATATATGTCACAATTAGAACATATCTCATTGTACAATTGACACATTTTAACCACTGGTGACTTTAAAAGTAAATTAGATTTGGCAAAAGGGACATGAAATGTACATCTTTGTCTTGTTTCTAACCTAGGAATATGAAAACAAATGTTGACAAGGATAGAATCAATATAATTATGTATCATTTTGTATAAAAATGACAAAGTTATGATATTCCTTCTAGTCTAAAGACTGCATATCAAAGGTGTTAAGCAACATTGTATTTGAACAACCTTTCTCAGGATAAGCATTAAACATCTTAAAGCACAAATACTTCAGGAATTTGCGTTGAATATTCTCAATTAAAACTTTGTAGCGGCCATAACGAGGTGACCACACTAATGCACAATATTCAAGCCTAGACCTCACAAAGGCATAAAACAATATCTTAATCGTACGGATACTCGTAAATTGTTTAGATTGACGTATTACGAACCCTAATAATTTGTTGGCTGATGAAACGATTTCCATCATGTGCTGATTAAAAGATAATTCGATATCAAAATGTACACCCAGGTCTTTCATACCTGCACAACGGTCGATTGTCGTAGAATTAATTTCATATACAAAATGTATCGGCTTGCGCTTTCTACAAAACGATAAAACTGTACATTTACTAATATTAAGTTTAAGCCTTATAACTGCACCAATTAAAAGAGCTGAAAGATTACGCTACAACGCAGTCCTTCAGATTAGTGACAGATGCAAAATTTTGACGTCATCGGCAAACATTAAAGTTTGTGTTGATTCTTGTGTTTGCTGATTCCTGTGTTTGTGCTTGTACTGCTGATTCTTGTGCTTGTGTTTGTTCCTGTGCTTGTGTTTGTTCTTGTACTTGTGCTTGTATTTGTGCTTGTGCTTGTGTTTATGCTTTGCGAGTTTGTGTGGTTGTTATTTCCCGTGTTTGAGAATTTTCGTGTTTGAGAATTGTAT
This sequence comes from Vesta saturnalis, assembly GCA_036346205.1. Taxonomy (NCBI): domain Eukaryota; kingdom Metazoa; phylum Arthropoda; class Insecta; order Coleoptera; family Lampyridae; genus Vesta; species Vesta saturnalis. The sequence goes on along the minus strand of JARFJB010002429.1, from coordinate 59,860 downwards.
GTTTACGGTTTCTCGTGTTTGCAAATTTTCGTTTTCATTTTTCGTGTTTGCGATTTTTCGTGTTTGCGAATTTTCGGTTTTCATTTTTTTTGTGCGAATTTTTCGTTTTTCGTTTTTTGTGTTTCCGAATTTTTCGTTTTCGTTTTTCGTGTTTACGATTTTTCGTGTTTACGAATTTTCGTTTTCGACTTTCGTGTTTGCGATTTTTCGTTTTTCGTGTTTGCGAATTTTTCGTTTTCATTTTTCGTGTTTGCGAAATTTTCGTTTTCATTTTTCGTGTTTGCGATTTTTCGTTTTCGTTTTTCGTGTTTGTGTATTTGTATGTACTTGTGCTTGCGCTTGTGCTTGTACTTGTGATTGTGCTTGTGTTGATTCTTGTGTTTGTGCTGATTCCTGTGTTTGTGCTTGTACTCTGCTGATTCTTGTGCTTGTGTTTGTTCCTGTGCTTTGTTTGTGCATGTTGTGATTGTTCTTGTACTTGTGTTGTATTTGTGCTTGTATTGTCTTGTGTTTATGCTTTTGCGAGTTTATGTGGTTGTTATTTCTCGTGTTTGAGAATTTTCGTGTTTGATGTTGTTTTACGATTTCTCGTGTTTGCGAATTTTCGTTTTCATTTTTCGTGTTTGCGATTTTTTTTCGTGTTTGCGAATTTTCGGTTTTCATTTTTTTTTTGTGTGCGAATTTTTTCGTTTTTCGTTTTTTGTGTTTGCGAATTTTTCGTTTTCGTTTTTTGTGATTATGCTTTTTCGTGTTTGCGAATTTTCGTTTTCGACTTTCGTGTTTGCGATTTTTCGTTTTTCGTGTTTGCGAATTTTTCGTTTTCATTTTTCGTGTTTGCGAAATTTTCGTTTTTCATTTTTCGTGTTTGCGAATTTTCGTTTTCGTTTTCGTGTTTGCGAAATTTTCGTTTTTCATTTTCGTTTGCGATTTTCGTGTTTGCGAATTTTTCGTTTTCGTTTTTCGTGTTTGCGAATTTTCGTTTTCATTTTTCGTGTTTGCGATTTTTTCGTGTTTGCGAATTTTCGTTTTTCGTTTTTCGTGTTTGCGAAATTTTCGTTTTCATTTTCGTGTGCGATTTTCGTGTTTGCAATTTTTCGTTTTCGTTTTTCGTGTTTGCGATTTTCGTTTTCGTGTTTGCAAATTTTCGTTTTCATTTTCGTGTTTGCGATTTTCGTGTTTGCGATTTTTTCGTTTCGTTTTTTCGTGTTTGCGATTTTTCGTTTTTCGTGTTTGCATTTTCGTTTTCATTTTCGTGTTTCGAAATTTTCATTTTCATTTTCGTGTTTGCGAATTTCGTGTTTGCGAATTTTCGTTTTCGTTTTTCGTGTTTGCGATTTTTCGTTTTTCGTGTTTGTGTGTTTGTGTGTTTGTATGTACCTGTGCTTGCGCTTGTGCTTGTACTTGTGATTGTGCTTGTGTTGATTCTTGTGTTTGTGCTTGTTCCTGCTTTTGTGCTTGCGCTCGTGATTCTTGTGCTTGTGTTTGTTCCTGTGCTTGTGTTTGTGCATGTGCTGGTTCTTGGGCTTGTAATTGTTCCTGTGCTTGTGTTTATGCTTGTGCTCGTGCTCGTGCTTGTGGTTGTGTTTGTGTTTTTGTAAAGCTAACTTTCACAGGAGACAATTTAGAATACAATCTCCGATACTGGACCAACCCCTAGTCTGACCCAGACCAAATCCGATCTCCCAAGGCTAAAATACGACCCATACATGGACATTAAACTAAAATACTTTGTTATACATTATTGATATTAGTTTCTTGTTGTACATGAGATTAATTTGGTAGTGATTACCTTGAGCGACAACTAGATTTAATTATGACCCATAATTAAAGCAAAAAGGATTGCGACACATTGTGACTCATATTTAAAACTAAAATATATTGCATGTAAATGATACGTATTAAAAGGTAAATAAATAAAAGCGACATTCCTTAATTTTCGATGATTACTATTGCTGTAAGCAGGTTAATCAATTAGTTAATTACACTTTTATTTTTAAAACAATTTCATTTTAAAATATATTCAAATGAATTTTCAAACACGTAGAGGACCACAATCTATAGATGGGGATTAAAAGGAACCTAATAATTTAATAACAACAATTATGCAATCTCTTTTGACAAAAACGGAATCCTAATAAATATTAATAAACACATTTTAAATAGTCGTTTGACCGTACATTCACATTGTGTGACAACAGGGTAATTAACTGATTATGCAATATCATTAACTGTTTGTTATCGTTATAGAATTTAATAGTGTATTTAAATCAACGTATACGTTACCTTTACCTTGATTAGCTTCTTTTAATACCAAAAAATATCCTACCGTTTATTAACCCTTAAAAATAGGTAAAAAAATACTATCCTACTGCGCATCCATTTACCTATCCTTTAGGGACTCCCCACCAAAAGGGCTCTTAATACAGACAAAAGGTTGAAAATACTGTCAGGGTTGAAATGTACGTCCCCACGTGGGCGTGTAAAACCAGTGACGTCAAAATCCAAAACAGTGTTGCCATATGTTTAGGTGACAACTTTAACCGGTGTCATAAGTTTTATTAAAAATAAGGGATGAAAATACACGTCCTATACGTAAGCGAGTAAACATAATTAGGGATAAAAAGAAAGGTTGAAAATACGCTCCCACACGTGGGTGTATGTAAAAAACAATTAGAGATAAAAAGAAAGGGTTGAAAATACGGTCTCACACGAGGGTATATAAAAATAATTAGGGTTGAAAAGGATCTTCGAAGAAAGGGTTGAAAATACGGTCTCACACGTGGATGTGTAAAAATAGAGGTGAAAAAATACGTCCTACACGTAAGCGAGTAAAAATAAGGGTGGAGAATCCGGTCCCCCACGTGGGAGTATAAATAGGGTGTAGGGGGTGAATTAAAATGAGGGAGGAAGTGCCGGTCTTCTACTACCATTGCATACTACTATTTGATTCCGCTTACCTAGGTAAGATTTAAAAAGCCAACCAATAATCTACTGAAACCGTAACTTTCTAACTTAGCCAATAATAGATCGTGATCAATACAATCGAAAGCTTTAGATAAGTCAGTATAAATCACATCTACCTGCTTTTGAATGTCTAGATTTGCTGCCATAAATTGAGAGATAGAACAAAGGTTTGTGCAGGTGGAACGTTTTCTAACAAAACCATGCTGATATGGTGATACGTATGGTTCTACAGATCTGTAAATGTGACTATACAGAACCAGTTCAAATAATTTAGAAAAATTGGAAATAATTGCAACCGGTCTATAATTGCGTATATCAGCGGGATCTTTAGAGTTTAGTACGGGACAGATTTTCGTGATTTTCCAATTATCAGGAAACATTGGCGTTTTTAAGCATAGATTAAATATTGCTAATAGTGGTTGCATAAGTATGTCTGAGCAATCCGTGATAAGATAGCTCGGAGCTTGATCGAAACCAGCTGTTGGTTTATTTTTTAGTTTAAAGATAGCCAACCTAATATCATTCTCTGATATATTTGAAATATTAATATTTAAAAAAGTCAAGATTTGAGGATGCATGACGTTCACGTCCTGCATCGTCAAATCCTGATACACCGTTTGGAATTCATGGGCAAAAGCATTTACTATATTTTGTGGGTTATCTCATACATTGTTGTCTTTATATAACTTCCCTGGTATTCTAGAAGAACCTTTTCGAGCTCTAACAAACGACCAAAAGGTCTTACTAATGCAAGTGATAGAATCTTCGACTGTTCTAACATACTCATTGTGGGCAGTGTTGATTTGTTGTTTAATTAACGATCGCAATTCCTTAAATTTATCTTTATAGGATATAATAGTGCAATAAAATACATATTTACAAAATTCATACGTTTGAACGCAATGTTAGCTATCGTATTCAGTAAAACTGATATATATTAACATAGAAAGAATTTAAATAATTATGTATGAAAACAAACTTTCTCTATTATTACACATAATTAATGGTAATATCTTTAAGAAATTTATGACATATAAAAAATATGAAAAAGTGTAGTAAAATAATGTTTAGTATGTAAGCCATGTGGCGAAACAATAAAGGTGTCATCAACACATCAGTATCAGCATTAAGGTTGGTGCACTGCACTATTGAGCCTTACGACTTTCTGGACAAATTAAAAAGTGTTAATTTCAGTTATAATGACATTTGCGTTAGTTTCACTGATCAAAGAATACTCACTGAAGCGACATCCGTGTCTTCAAGAATAATCACCACATTGACAAACATATGATTGGTTTAATTGAACATTGCCTAAACTTCACTTAATTCATGTCTAATGGACAATTTTATAAACAAGTGCACCCATGGGTTCTCCGCTATCTCCAACCAAAATAAAAATTTGAAAATTTAGAATCAGGTGTAATTGATTGCGTTCTCTTCAATTAAAATATTTTCAACACTCCCGGTCACACCGTAAGTCGCATCTACTTTATTATTTTCAATGAAAACTGTTCAATGCCCATCTATTACGGTTTTTCAGATAAAAACTATTTCGCGAAACCTTGACAGCTGCTTGACGTTTACAAAATGGACTGTAACTCGTATTTGGATTTAGATAGAAAGTTAAAGTCCAATTAGAGCCCTTTTTCATCTACATTTTTTTTAAATAAAAATCTTTGTCTGAGAATAATGCCTTACTTTGTACTTTTCTGTCAGAGTTAAAATGTAAAAAAATAATAGAATACCTTATTTTTGTTAACTAATCGAATTGGTGATAAGATTTGCTACAAAGTGATATAACATGTTGTTATACCTAAATCAGACTGTTCTAGAGTTATTTCCAAAAAACGATATGAATGACTGCTATAGATACGAGAAATAATTTTGTCAAGTTTTTAATATTTGTGATTTAGTACTTATCCCTTAAATGCCTTAATATTACTGCTAAAAAGAGTGAACATGGATAACAATAACGAAAATAATGTTTATGTAAATCAAGAAATTCTTACTTTATTTTTTATACATGGAATATGCCGCAAGATTCTTAATAGAACAATATTTAATAAAAACTATTCATATTTACCTCCGATGACAAAAGGTAAATTTATAAGAATAGAAGCAAATTTTGTGCGTTTTGGACGAATTAGTTAAGTGTTAAATCGAGCAAAAGCTGTAGTTGATGATGAAGAGGGAGAGTTGAATACCTTGGCTTATTTCGAGGCGAATTCCAATGCCTCAGTCAGAGGACTCTGAAGAAGCATCACTTACATGACTACAAATTCTCGTTAGTACAAGACCTTCATTCTCAAGACCACAACGACAAAGTTAACTTGTGTAAAACGCTATACCTTTGAAGTCAAAGAAAGAAAAATTTTTGAGAAAAATTATCTGGACGGACGAACCTAAGTTTTCGCGTGAAGGGATTTTTAACAGGCATAACAACCATGCCTAGGCTTCAGCCAATTTGTATGAGATCCGAGAAAGAAACTGTCAGGCCAGGTTTAGTTTCAATGTCTTTTGCCTTATGAGGGATGACAGGTTCTCTTACGCGGCGCGTTACCTCAATTTATTACGGACTGTGATAGTAGATTTTTTTGGCAACCTGCCTTTGAACTTGAGAAAAGGTTGTTGGTGTCAATTGGATGGAGCACCAAAACCCACCTTATTGTTCGAAGACAAGTGGATGAGGCGGTCAGGACCATGGAACTGGCTTGCAAGATCTCCAGATTTGACACCTTTGATCTTCCACCCTTGGGGACGACATATCAAGCATCAGATATACCAGACACCGGTGAACACGAGGGAGGAATTAGAGGTACGCCTGCAAGCAGCATTTGACAAGCTCTCTCCTCAAGAATTACGAACAGCAGTACTGAAGTGTGTTTCTTCACGCTTCAAGCTTGAATGCGAATAGTCACCATTTCGAACATTTATTATAATTTGCTTCTAGTTTTTTTACATCCATTGTTTGTCATTGCCTTTAAAAATGTTAGATCACAAAGCATACTGGCTTTCTTCATACGTAAAGTTTTAAACGTTTCAATAAATTGTCACGATTACTCTTCATGAAAGATAATTTAAGCTTCCACAAATGTTATTCATATTAGTTGATTTTATAGAATTTGATTCGTGTTTTAGTGTTATGGAAACAGGCCACCAAATTTATACGGATAATATTAAATTATTTTCTTCAGTTCAATAAGATTTAAAAACGTCCATTGGCACTCAACAAACAAGATGATAGTTCACGAGTTTCACACATTCGGAAAATTATTATCAAACATTAAAATTCGAGTCAGTCCACCTTAAATTACAGTAGCAAAAACTAGGAGCTAAATTTTGTTCCTGACGCTTATAATAATCTTGAAATACCTGGTGTGAAACATCACACGACCTTCCAACCTACAAAGTGGAAATTGAAGTAAATCAAATGAATATATATATATATATATATATATATATATAATATATATATATATATATATATATATATATATATATATATAAGACATTTTTCTTTGAAGCTTGTGAAAATAAACGTACAAATTAATTCAACGTTTCGGGAACGTCCTTTGTTCCCTTTGTCAAGAATCTATTTTGACAATTACAGTAATAGTAATTATATTAAATGCCACGGTGCAGCGACATAAATGTATAATTTGCTTTCAAATGTAATCGTTGAACTCGTGGGAAGTTTCTTGTTTTAATGTGTTTTAGTTTTTAATATTGACTTGAAGAAATAATTTTTAAGTTATTAATATAACAGAATCGTGGATTCCTACTATTATCTGGTTGAGGTATTAACAAACTATTTTTATTCAGTTCATCTTTGGTATCTTAACTGGTGGTTGTCAAAATAATTTCTTGACAAAGGGAACAAAGGACGTTCCAGAAACGTATAATTAATTTGTACGTTTATTTACACAAGTTTCAAAGGAAAAATGTCTTATTTAAACATTCATACTTGTGGAAATCTAAATAGAAACACACACGCACTCGCACACGCACACGCACACGCACACGCACACGCACACGCACACGCACACGCACACGCACACGCACACGCACACGCACACGCACACGCACACGCACACGCACACGCACACTCACACGCACACGCACACGCACACGCACACGCACACTCACACACACGCACGCAGCACACACACACACACGCACACCCACACGCACACGCACACGCACACGCACACACGCACACACACACGCACACGCACACTCAGACCACACACACACGCACACGCACACGCACACGCACACGCACACGCACACGCACACGCACACGCACACGCACACGCACACGCACACACACGCACACGCAACGCACACCACACGTACACGTACACGCACACGCACACGCACACGCACAAGCACACGCACACGTACACGCACACGCACACTCACACGCACACGCATGCACCCGCACGCACGCACGCACGCACGCACCACCACCACACACACGCGGCACACGCGCACGCAGGCAGCACGCAGGCACACACACACACCACACGCACACACACACACAATATATATATATATATATATATATATATATATATATATATATATATACATTTAATGATTATTGTGTGTTGAACCTTTGTCCGTTCATTAAAAAATTTATATATATATATATATATATATATATATATATATATATATATATATATATATATATATATATATATATATATATATAATTTAAATTAGATGCCACAGTTTCAATTATTTAAGCCATGCTCAGCTACTGCAAAGGTTTTTAGTTTCTGGATGCTTCGTAAATATGTCATATCATATGACAATTAGCATAAAAAAAAGTACACTTTAATACGGAAACAATGTGCATTCATCATGAAACACAAAGAAAAAAGGTCGTATTTTGCAGTTGTTTAAGAAAAGCTCATAAATTGTAACTTTCGTGCTTATGCCGAATAGTTCTCGATTTATAGCATTTACATTTGGTTTATTCAAACCAATATCAATGGTAGAGGTAAATCAAGCATTTGTACGAAAAATGTATTTTCAAGAAAACAAAGTTATGATACAAAAATCTTGACATCTGAAAATGTGGAGAAATTACAATAACGCAATTGAGTTCAGAATTAAAAACTTCTAGAATTGTTGATACTGACAGAGTTCTTAACACCCATCCTGTTGATAACGCTTTCATGATTATGCTAAAACTAATCCCTTGCATAAATTAAATTCCAGCACAGAAGATGTAGTACTGAACATTGCTGTTTGTACCTTAAACAGGCCAAGGTGATTTTTAGCAGTAATGCTCATAGAGCAAGACGAGAGGTAACATAAAGCAACTTTAACTGAAACTGAAGGGGAAATTGATGGGTAGGCAACTTGTGTTACGTGTTGACCATAATCTTTGAAATTAGCAAAGAGCCCGTATGCATTTATAAAGGCATTTTTTAACTTAGTGCATAAAAAATTGATCGGAAGCGATTATTGGTTACATGTTGTGTTGTGGGTTGTGCTAATCGATCCGCACAAAAAAAGGTTAGGGAAACGAAGCACGGAAACGGGAAAAAAACATTTTGTTCCACGCGTAAGTGCAGTATAGTATTGGTTTATTTTTATCTGATTAATTATAACAAATACCGGTTAGCGTAGAGAAATGTGTTCTAGGCTTCGACTTAACATTAAAAAATTAATTTAAAATAATATTTCAGGATAAAATTAAAAGAAATTAAATGAAATATTTTACTCGGTATTAAGTACTATTTTAAACCAATTTGGATGATTTATTTCCATTACCTCTAATTCACATTAGTTGTATTAATAATTAAAGTGTATATTAAGTAAAATACATCACTTCAAAGTCATTTCAAAGTCATAACGCTCTTCCCTAAATTTACGCAAATAAAATTTCATTTAATTGTATGTCCCCCAAAAGTATTTATTACCTGTCGTACTAAAATCATCTAATACAATTAGTTCATCAATATGTGAAATTTATATTAAAACACGAATTCATTATGTGTAAAATGAATATTCGAAGTTCATATTCAAACCGGATGCTTTATAATGAATATGTTATATTTTTGGGTCACTAAATATCTATGTATGTACGTATGTACAATGTATCTTTCTAAATAAAATTGTTGTAAAACTATGTATTTATGATATATATTTATATATTCATAAAATGTTACTAAAAATTTATGATTTTGATTTCACATAATGGCATTATAAACATTATTGATGAATTTAATTTGTTTCAATTATTACGAAAAATATGCGTAGTCCTAAGTCTATAAGTAAAGAAATTATTTTTGTAAAATGTGTTAAACTTATCTTATCAGTTAATGCAGAAAATTGAAAGAATCGACGCGATATTAAATCACATTATAGCGTATGGTAATTTAATGTTTTTGTCAACGCGTTTCACTGGTTGCATAAATTCTCGAGCCCCTCCCCCCCTCTGTGTGTCCAATTTTGCGCACCTATTCGTACGTCCCCTCTCGTCGATACTCTATGGTAATGATAGTGCTCATAATGCCTCTTCTTTATACGTTCATAAAAAAAGAGGCAACATTGTAAAAACAAAGACAATATATCTGGCATGGAACACCACACGACCTTCCAACCTACAAAATGGAAATTAAAAGAAATGAAATAATTTTAAAACATTTTTTTAGAATAATTATGCATCCTCTTCTATAATAAGTTCATTATGAAAATAGGCAACATTGTAAAAGCAAAAACAATAATCTCTGTTATGAAGTTTAAAACTTCATGTCAGATAAAGATTAATAGACATAAATACATGTTCACTTAAAAAATATATCTGGTATGGAACACCACACGACCTTCCGACCTACAAAATGGAAACTAAAAGAAAGGAAATAAATTTAATCAGATTTTCTTAGATGGTAACTTAAAAAATTAAACGAAAGGAAATAATTCTAATTATAATTTTTTAGTGTAACTATGCAACCTCTTTCATACGTTCATAACGAAAACAGTCAACATTGTAGAAACAAAATCAATAATCTGTCAGTTTTATTTCAAAACTTAATGCCAGATAGATTAATACACATAAATACATGTTAACTTAAAAAAAAAATTCAAAGCCGCCCGCTTATACGGTGTGGAAACCACTTATGGAATAAAATTCTGTATGTCAACTTTTGAATTCAGTTGTGCGTTATTTAAACATAAATTTAAATGTACAGGGTGATTCGCGCAAGTCTGCCATAGTTAGTGTTCTCTTTTTTAAACGAAACACCCTGTATATTTGTATATTTTTGAAATCCCTTTAATGAACTGATTTCAACAAACTATAATTGTATGGTCAATTATGAATTATACAGGGTGAAATTTTCCTTTAATCAATTAAACACATACATAAAATACCTGATGTATTTGATTTTAATACATTAAAATAAATGTTCAAAATGTTCTCCACCTAGTTGTTAGCAATGGCACAGTGTCCTATAGAACTCCTCCTTAACTTTGTTTAAAGTTTGAGGTGAAAAATTCCGTATTTCTGTAATTATCCTGTCTTTGAGGTCTACAATGCTAGTTGGCTGTGTTGCATATACTTTGTTCTTGAGAGAACCCCACAGAAAAAAATCCAACGGCGTAAGGTCTGGCGTCTAGCTGGCCACTCAATAGTACCTCTTCGTCCAATCCATTTATTGGGGAAGATTCCGTCTAAGTAAGTTCTTACCATTAAAGCACAATGGGGTGTTGCCCCGTCTTGCTGGAACCAAACATTTTCATTCGGTAGGCTAGGATTTATTACGTTGGGATATAAGTTTGCCAACACAAGAACAACTTCATCTCTAAGCATATTTAAATATTTTTCAGCTGTCAAATTTCCATCGATAAATATAGGACCAATAATATGGTCGCCTATGATACCGGCCCAGACGTTCACCTTTTGACGATACTGAGTATGTGTCTAACGCATCCAATTAGGATTCTCTGCTGACCAATATCTATAGTCCTGTCGGTTTACCTCCTCATTCAATGTGATTCGTCCGAAAAAAAAATGGTACCAAGAGCTATCTCAATTTTGTTCAATTTATTCATCAATCTTTCGCAGAAATCCATTCTACGATCTGGATCATCTTCTGTTAACTCCTGTGCAAAAGTCAATTTGTAGGGATGAAGTTTTTCTTTATGAAGACACCTTAGAACAGTTGTATGAATAACATTATTTTCATGGGCAATTTGACGTGTACTTGAAGTTGGATTCTCTTCGACGGTTAACAAAATATCCACTTTCACATCATCTTCAACGAAGTGTGGTTTTCTTTTTAATGGTTTGACATGTCCAAGCTCTCTGAATTGTGTATGAATTTTAGACACAGTACTTTGTGAAATATTAGGCAATTCGGGATACCTCTAATTAAATAAGTTTGTCACTTCAACTTGACTTCTGCAGTTATCCCCGTACCTGATCATCACTAAAATCTCAATTCGGCGAGTCTAAGTTAAATATTTCATTGTTATTTCTACAAGTAAAAAGTTTTTAACTAAGATTTTACTTTTTCAATGTTAAATGTCAACAAATCAACAACTGACAGATTAGATAACAACCCACATTATTTACCGATTTTGTTTAATTATTGGCGTTTCTAGGCAATTTTTAGGTATTTGTGATAAATTTCATGGGCGTACCAGTTTTTATTTAATTTAGAATGTTTCCCAAATACGTCTAATAATTAGTTTAGATTTTTGATAAATACGTATTTAGCTAATTTAAAAAAAATACCAATATTTCAAGTGTAATAAATTATTAATTTTAAAATTTCACTCTGTATAATTCATAATTGACCACACAATTATAGTTTGTTGAAATCAGTTCATTAAGGGGATTTCAAATATATACAAATATACAGGGTGTTTCATTAAAAAAAAGAACACCGACTATGGCAGACTTGCGCGAATCACCCTGTACATATAAATTTATGTTTAAATAACGCACAACTGAATTCAAAAGTTAAGAGGTTAAGAGGTATCCACACTGTATAAGAAAATACAGTTTAACCATTTTCATTCGTATTTAATTAATTTGCAGATTTATCCGGTGTTATATTAAGAAACTTTATAAATAAAAGTTATGTAAAATTAAATTTTCTTTACAAAATATTTCCACACTTTTTCTTATAAAATTAATCGTTATTCAGATATTGAAAAAAATGTAACTAACACTTAAATTCTACCTTAGGAATATTTTATCTTCTTTTGGTACATAATTGACGTTATTCTGCTCCAGCCAGTCGTTTTGGCATCCACAAATTCTCCCCGAATTCTGCCAACATAAGGTGTTGAAACACCAGCCATTGAAATCGCACACCAGACTAAAACTTTGTCAGGAAATTTTGCTTTTGCTTTGAACTTTACTTCGCTTGGACAATTTTCAATATCAGAGGTGCAAAACCCATCGTTACCTTTCAGTTCAGAATGTGACAGTGTAAAATACTTCTCATCATCCAATATGATCACACGGTTATTCACAAAATGCCTTCATCTTAAAGCTCTGCAGCATACAGGTATTCAATTGAGTTGTGCCTGGGTGTATTTAAGACATTTCCTTCTCTATCTATAGACTACATCATTTCTTGACAAAGTTCTCTGGGCGGCCCCAAAACGGCGACCCAGCGTTCGACTAGAGATTCCAATTCCAATTAAGCTGATGGCACCAATCTACAAGTCGTGTTTTGACACAGAATATGAGGTCTGCCAGTGTTAGGCAAATTAATGCAAGGTATAACATCTTCGTGTTCTCTTATTGCCCGATACCTTGTTGCCTGGCCAACGTTTTGATCTCTGAACAAGTTTACTGTTTCATCTGTCATCTGTCCAACTAAGCTATAGACACTCTTGCGAATTTTAAATCTGTATGGCATTCTGAACGCCGTTATTGAATAAACTTGACGTTTCTCAAAAGCAAGATAACATGATTTGTTCATCGATTACATGGCAACTAGATCAGACATCAAAGCATAAAACATAAAAGCAAACTTTTTTCAAACACGTCATATTCGAATTTTTTTTTTAGTTGGGATTAGTAGACTGGTAATGATGGCAGCTTAGTTATTGAAACGTCGTCGGCGTTTTTTAATTTTTTTTTTCACATAGGTGTATTTTGTTTGTTACAAGTCCAATGTTCCAGATTTCCAACAGTTTATGTGCTAAAATTTATCCTACGCAACACGTGTCTGTCATACATGTTTGAAACAATATATAAAAAACAACTCTCACAAATGCGATAGTAAGACATTTGCTCGAACTGGTGCAAGTGGCATTTTATATGATTTCAAGATATACGTTGGAAACTGAGAAACATGAAAGTAATTTAGAAGTAAGAGGAGATATAGTTGTGTGTCTTACCACCGTATAAGAATTTGAAGATTTTTACAGATAATACTTTTACGTCTTATAAATTGCTAGCTACACTAAACAAAAGATGATACTCAGCAATTGGTATAGTAAGTGTTTCGCGTTGGCCTGTTTAGTGCATGATAAAGATCTCATAAATAAAGGAAGAGGATTTTTTCATGTCCAAAGCAGAATCTTCCAAGAATATTACTGTCGCAAAATGGTAGGTGTGGGCATGTAGCTTTGACCTACAAAGGGCAGTGTCCTTTGGTTTCTGTGAAGCATTGGTGCACTAAAGGTAAACAATATATTGACGTCTCACGACCTGCGATAATAAAAAAACATAACACCTTCGTGGGGGGCGTTGATCTCCATGACATGTTGGTAGAATTATACAGAACAAACATTCGTGCTAAACGATTTTATCTGAGAATAATTTTCCAACTTATTGATGAGAGATCAAAGCACAAAACTTTACTCACGTTTCACATTGAAATATCGCATGATCTGATATCTGGAAAGTCAATGCAGAAGAAACGAGGGCGGACATCAAGAAAATTCTCCACAAGTTTCTAAGAGGAGATGTTTTGGGCCCCATACTAATGAATGATGTCCGGTTCGGCAATTAAAGTTATTGGCTAGAACAGTCAGATCAGAAACAGCTATGCAAATTATGCATTACTTACTCAAGAATCAAATGTATGAAATGTAAAATTAATTTATGTTTAAATCAGAACAATAACTGTTTCACTAGCTTTCATAGTAAGAATTAAATAGATGTTCAAGACTCCTATATTTTGTATTTCATTTTCTTATTCCCAGTGATGTCAAAAGGAACGAGAGACGAAATTCATTTCAAATTCGTACATTCGTACATTTTTAGTGGCTCCTTTTAAATCATAATTGAGTGGAAAATATATTTTTCTCTAGTAGAAATAAATTGGGCTGGTAAGGGTTAAGATAATTACATTTTCTTTTTCTATTGCTGTTTCTTGATAACAGCCGGTCGCCGTATACAGGGTGGACGGAGAATTTCTCCTTAACTATTAGAAATAACAAAACCAATTTTGGTGTGGTAATACACGATCATTGGACCTACATTCTAAAATTATTTAGGTATATACAGGGTGATTGACAAAAATATGCCTACCCAAACCTGTGTTTTTTAATGGAACACCCTGTATATTTTTACATCTAGAATGAAAAGTATAGAAATTTGTATCTGTATCACTAACCGTTCTGCAGATATCGTCACTTTAGTACCAAAATAGAGTTAATTTTGGAACCACGATGCGAGCGTTGTCACCACAATTTTGTAAATTTGTTTGTACCACCGGCTATTAATGATAGTCTACTAACAAATAAACTGTGAAATTTTTCAAAACGTATTAAACTATACAGAATGTTTAACTTACGCGAAATGTAATTTTTCTCAATTTTTTCAAATGCAACACCCTGTACATTTTTTTACATTTCGATTCTTCGTGAAAAGTAGATACGAATTGATAATAGGTTTCATAGCCATAAGACGGACCCTTCTTGAGATATTGAGGCTTTATTTGAAAATATTGACATACAGAAGAACAAATAAAACAAAATCTAGAGCAAATAAGAAATTGCGAATGGCAAATAAATTCTTTAACTGATAGAAAAACTTAATTAATAACGAAACAATAAAATAATTCTCTACATCTAAACATAAGTTGAACAGGTAAACATAAACGAACAAAACCATAAATTCAAATTAAATGTTCAAAATGCTGACCACACCTAGCTAAACATTTTGCAATTCGCTCGGTAAACGAAAGATTCACTAGCAATAACATTAGAGGCGAAATGGATTGAAACGCAGCTCTCATTCTATTTTTCATATCTTCGCCTGTGGTGGGAGGATGTTGGTAAACTTTTTCTTTAACGTAGCTCCAAAGGAAGAAATCAAGGGGTGTAAGATACGGTAATCTGGCTAGCCAGTTTTGCAAACCACCTCGTCATATCCACCATTTCTATCGAGATATTGCCTAACATTGATTGCATAGTGTGGAGGGGCGCCATCCAGTTGAAAACACATCGTACGAATGTTATCTACCTCGATATTTTCCAAAAGCACTAAAATTGATTATACCACCCCACACATTAACTGACCATCGATGCTGGTGATCAACAACTCTGAAGATGTGTAGTTTAGTATATGAATAGTGATGATAGTTATGTGTATTAATATTTCCATTATTGTGAAAAGTTGCCTCAGCTGTAAATAGAATGTTATTAACAAAATTGGGTTCTTAATTTACTTTAGTAGTTACCCATTGGCAGAAAGATTCACGATTTTGAAAATCTATTTCGCTTAAAGCTTGATGTTGGTCGATATGATAAGGATGCAATCTGTTTTTTTTTAATAAAGCTGCGAACTGTATTTCTATTTAGGTCTAGGTGTGTACTTAGCTTTCTGGGACTAATTTGCGAATTTTCTATAAGAGATGCCGCAACTTGAAACTCAATTTCTTCATTTGGGCTTCTTTCTGCGCGCCTGGGATAACACTTACTTCCAGAATTTATAAATCTCTCAGCTACATTCATAAACGATCCTTTCCGCTGCTGTCTTCTCTTTGGGTATCGTTCACAGTATAAACGGGTAGCCAGCAAAGCATTTCCTTGAGCTTCACCTTAAATAAAGATCATATCGGCCCATATCAATATTACCAATTATTTCTAAAATTTTTGAACGTGTGATATACAATCAAATAGCAGGTTTCTTTGAATTTAATACATTATTCTTTAAACAACAATTTGGATTTCGCAAAGGACAAAATACTTCAGATGCAGTAGCACATTTTATTAACTATACTCTAGATTGTTTTGAGAAAGGTGAATATTCTATAGCCTTGTTCTTAGATTTTGCTCGAGCTTTTGATAGTGTGTCGCATGAGATTCTTGTTCAGAAATTAAGACAAATTTATAATTTTGGTACTCTTAGCTGCAAATTAATTTATTCTTACTTAAAAAACAGACGCCAAGTCGTAACAGTGAATGATAAAACATCAAAGTCTCGTTTATTGACTTTGGGAGTTCCCCAGGGATCAATACTGGGACCACTCCTTTTTTTAATATTTATTAACGATTTACCGCCTCATTTGTCTAACCTTAACCATTGTCTTCTGTATGCAGACGACACAACATTAATTATTAGTGATAGTGATCCTTCTAAAGTTTTAATCAAGGCCCAAAATGCTTTAATTTCGGCAGAACAGTGGTGCCAAAATAATTTTTTAATTCTAAACAAAAACAAAACCATTCAAATGATGAGCACCTTGAAACCTCCTTCACTACATAACCCCAACTTTGTGCAATTTTTGGGTGTCAAATTAGATCCAAAACTTAGTTTTTCAGAACATGTTAAGTCTTTAGCCAAATTATTATGTTCTATTATATATCTCATGCGCCGCCTTGCAGATAGTATTTCTGAAAATATGCTAAAAATGGCTTATTTCTCATTTATTCACTGCCATCTGTGTTACTGCAACATAGTTTGGGGTAATTGCTCTCAATCGTCAATTTTCGCTCTTCAACGTCGCGCTGTTCAGTACTGGGGACTTGGGTATACCGAAGATTGCAAATCTCTTTTATTAAATTTCATATTTTAACTGTTCCTAGTATTTTATTCTAAACTGCATACTTTATGCTAAAGCTCACTCTGATATTTATTCAACTAGGTCCACTGTTCATGAGTATGGAACGAGAAACAGTAGTGATATATGTAGAAACTTTTATAGACTAACAAAAACACATAATAGTTTTATTAATTTATTTGTGAAATATTTTAATTTATTACCAACAGAAATTAGGAACTTAGATTGCTAAAACGGAAAATTAAGCTCTTTTTATTAAATAAAGCCTTTTATAGTGTTCAAGAATTTGAATCTTTTAATTTAAGACTTCTGTAAAGTGTTTTTTTTTCTATAACATGCACTACAGCAATAAAACATATTATTATTATTATTATTATTATTCTTTCTTAAAAAATTCATTTTATACAAAAATTGACAAAACGATAATCCAAATATACACAAACTAATGGAACAATATTTTAATGATTATACAAACGTCAAAACAATAGATGCAATTGTTTCTCTTTATTACGAGCGGCTAGCCTACCTGATTTGTTTTGTTGAATTCTATTGTAATATTACATTTGTATTTTAGAATATTTTTACGTAAAAGCGTCAATATCTCAAGAAGGGTCCGTCTTATGGCTATGAAACCTGTTATCAATTAGTATCTACTTTTCACGAGGAATCGAAATGTAAGAAATATACAGGGTGTTGAATTTGAAAAAATTGAGAAAAATTACATTTCGCGTAAGTTAATCATTCTGTATAGTTTTACATGTTTTCGAAAAATTTCCCAGTTTATTTGTTGGTAGACTATTATTAATAGTCGGTGGTATAAACAGATTTACAAAATCGTGGTGACAACGCTCGCATCGTGGTTCCAAAGTTAACTCTATTTTGGTACTAAAGTGACGATATCTGCAGAACGGTTAGTGATACATATACAAATTTCTATACTTTTATTCTAAATGTAACAGTGACTCCAAAAATGCAAAATATACATGGTGTTCCATTAAAAAAAATACAGGTTTGGGTTGGCTTATTTTTGTCAATCACCCTATATATACCTAAATATTTTTAGAATGTCGGTCCAGTGATCGTTTATTACCACACCAAAATTGGTTTTGATATCTCTAATAATTAAGGAGCAATCCTCCGTGCACACAATAGACACCCACCCTGTATAAAACACTAAAAGACACTCATTAAAAATGTGTGCTATTGCCGTAGGTAGTGCCTTCAATAAGTGTAGGAAGCCAGACCGCAAAGAGGTAGTTTTTTTGGAAACGAATAGTCTTACTACAAAGCAATAAAGTCACCAATGAATCATTAACGATGTTCTCCGGTACCATTGTAGTGCTTCCAATCATGGTGTGAAACACAAGTGTGCTATTTTCTGAGAAGTACTCTACCAGGTGAAAACGGCCGGTCGTGCTGGTGCTACAAGGCACTAAGCTATTTAACGAGGCAGTAATGATTAGCGATATTAGTTAGTTAGTGGTTTTGTTAACAGTGCATTGTAATCACTCACTGCTCATTCTTTCCCCATGTTAGGCACCAAATTGTAATGAAACAAGCCCCACTTTCGTAGTCAAATTGTAACAAAACGGCTAATCTATGCCGCCGCGTTGAAAGCAAAATTGCACTGATTCATTTAATCTTTGTTGAAAAGTGAATTCTGTATTGTAACATTGGCAATTCTGTGTTGGATAAGAAATAGAAAAATTACTAGCTCCTTAATATATGCTTTCAATGTAATGGTAATTTACATTAAATAAGAATTGTTTGAATTATAATAAACAAGAAAATAAATAATGTTACTTCCAGAGTTCTCAAAACTTATTTCAAATATTAGTTATTGACACACATATGCAATTTCTAATATGTTATCCTGGCCAATTCTGATAAAGTGCTTTTAATGTGCTTTTACGTGAACCTCTTTACATGTAATTTCAAAGGTATTAATATTTAGTAATACTGTTGAAGATTCAATGCATCGGTAAAATGTTAACTGCAAATGAAATCAGTATTAAATTTACTTCTAATTCTCCGATTGTAACGTGTTAAGTTAACTTCCTGACGTGTTTTCAAATTTAAGAATTTCTCATGCCTGTTGGTGGGCAACACACTGTACATTTAGTGCGAATCGGGAAGACGTGGCAACGCCGCACAACATAATCGACGTTTACGGCGCAATTTAAAAGTTAGATAATGAATAAAATTTTTATTGGTTAAAATATGGAAAGCAATCAGGTGATTTTTCTTTTGGTCTTCTTCAACAATACCATTTTGTGACCCAGGCGCATTTTAAGAAAATTATCTGTAATTGTTACAAAACTTATATTGTAAAGATTCAGCATTGCGCTGGTTTTGAATCTCAGAATTATGCATAAAAATGTATTCTAATTAAATAATTTAGTTTTCGTTTTATTACGGATAGAAAAGGTTTCTTAATAGTTACACACTTTCTCGTCTCTACAGGAAGTGAGCACCATTTAACAGTTATTACACCTTTCAGGTGATTACTCCACTAAAACAATTTCAACCATTGTTCGACTTGTACCTAAAAGATTTAATTCTCTAGGTTTTTTGTTCTTGGTTCTTGGTTCTTGCCCTTCTCTTCGATTCTTCGGGTTTATGCTAAAATTGATCCTTCACCTGTACGTGAGATACCCCTCGATACCTGGAGTCACGAATAACTGGTTGACAGTTCTTTCTCAACCTTGAAGAATACTGAACGGTGGTCTTCGATAGCCAGCTCGAAGGTAACTCAAACTGTTACTCCACGATCGGTTCCGTTTTTCACTAAACGCACACCAGGGTTATGTTAAGTAAGACGCTCAGGTACTCCTAAATACGAACAATTTACCGGTGAGTTTTCATTTTATTTCTGGACATAGATTTAGTTGGGAGATGATGTATCGGTACACCTAACGAGGTTATGAACCTACGAGTAGAAACTTAACTGATTAACTGGGAATCAGTAATAATTAATACACATTATACTTAGGTGCTCGCTTTTGTCGGTTGTTATTTGGGCTTCTTATGTGTTTTATTTAATGTGTATTAACTGTTAATATTTAGAACACTCATTGTATTATAAACAGCTGTTACATCTAACATTTAGAGCCCTGAACTAAACTGGAACTAAATTGGAAATGCTTTATTTAGGGTGATCCATGATACACTTTAATACTTGCGTAACGAGTTAAATGTTTGATTTTTGCTTTATGTTTCTTACTTGCTGTACACAAATTTAAGCTCTAATGAACTTTAGAACAAAAGGTATCATAACAAGGAAGACATTAATTATTAATGAGTGTGAGTACTGCGGTCTCCGGCCACAAACTTTATACTTACTGTTTAGTGTTACACTGTGCAGTTATAAGGGTTCTAGCTGATGATTTTAAGCTTTGCTCGTGGCAGTAGTAGTAAACTCCCTACTTTTTTGTGTTGCTTGAAAACTTCTGCTTTACGATTCAGTCATTTCTTTTAATTTTTTTTAAAGCGCAGTGGTAGACATGTGGCTGATATATTTTTAGGTAGTTATATTTGAACTATTTTATGTTTCGGTTGAGTCAAAACTAAGACTCTGTTTTAAGGGGAGCTTTTTCTAGTACCACGGTTTTACCATTGATTAACAAGTTATTAATCAATGGTTTTACGATTTATTTTACTTTTACTACGTCCTTTGTATTTAGTTTCTAGGATCAACACTGGATGTCGGACGGCGCGAAAAGATTTTTTTGTATTTTGTGTTAATTCACGGTTAAATTCTTTTTCTATTCTAGAGGTAGTACCAAGAACAAAGGTGATTGTAGTACTGTTGCGACGATTTGTTAAATCGTTGTGTTATGATACAAGCTTTTATTTGGATTGTTTACTAGAAAGTAACTATTGAGGTTTACGATACCAGTTGTTTTAATATTACTACCTAATATAGCCAACAAAATATATATATATATATATATATATATATATATATATAGGGTGCCCAAAAACTCTTTTCACAAAAGAAAACTGCAGATTCTAGAGCTGATTTTATGTCGATTTAACGTAAATTACCTTAATACAAAAATACTTCCTAAGAGAGCTGGAGCTCTTGGAAGAGGGCGCCCTAACATCGGTTTAATTCAAATATCTTCAAAATGATTTCCTTTTAAATGATAGCGCTCAGTACATTTATTTAGTGGAATATGCCCAATAGTATGGCGTGAATAAGATTTTTTAGTTGTACTCATAAGCGGCTCGTTTGGGCGGGGCATTGGACATTGTTATTCATAAGTTTTTTGTTTTTCAAAATTTTAACATAAAATTTAAAAAATTTCGATTTTTTCATAAAAGAGTGACCGTTTTCGAAATAAATCGATTTGAACTTTTCATGTGTTAATCATACTTTTATAAAATTAACTAACGAATTCATTTACAATTATGAAAGATTGCGTGAACGTCAAATAGCTCTCAGGTCGTAAATTAATTTTGCTTTAGAAAGTAAGAAATAAACTCGGGTAAAAAATAATCGTTTTCAATACAAGAAAATGTTACTGACACAATTAATAATAAAAAAATTTCAAAATGACAACTGAAAGCATGCAACACAAAACTGAATCTACAAAAGATGCTCCACATGACGACCATCCGTTTCTATGCACAAATTTATTCGTTTATGCAAAAATTCCCATATTGTTCCTAAATTCGTCGCAGGCATCCTTAATTCTTCTCCAAAACTATTTCTATTGGTTGGGAATAAACCATTGACTTTAGATATCCCCAAACACAAAAATCGCAAGGATTTAAAACTGGAAACCTTGCTGGCCAAGCAATCGGACCGCCTCTTCCGATCCATCACTCGCGGTAATTGTTATCGAAAAAAGTACGAACAGTTTTGCTATAGTGAGCCGTACAACCATCACGTAAAAACCACAAGTTCCGTCGAATATTCAGATTAATATCATCTAATAAATCCGGTAAAGTATTTTGTAGAAAGTTGAGATATTCTTGGCCGTTTAAACGATTAGGCAATTGTACAGGTCAAAGCAAATTATCATCAAGAACACCTATCCATACATTACTGTTAAACCTTTCCTGATGTTTACTTTCCCTTATCGCATGAGGGTTTTCATCAACGTAGGAGTAATAGTGTGCATTGTGCATATTAGAAATTCTATCTTTTGTAAAAGCGGCTTCATCACAAAACAAAATATTAGAAAAAAATCTTGGTCTTGATTCTCTTTATTTTGCATCCAATTAGAAAAATCAACATGAGCAGGAAAATTACCTGCTTGCAAGGCCTGGACTTTTTTGAAATGGAAAGGATACAAGCCTTCCTTATGTAGAATGCTCCACACAGAAGACTTGACGCAGTGTGATACATTGCAGCCAACCTTCTTGCGTTTATTTCGGGATTGTGCTCAATTTCCATTAAAATATCATCCTGATATTCTTTCATTACATCAGCATGTCTTAACGTTTCATTCTTTTTAGGAATTACCGATCCAGTTTCCCTAATTCTCTGATGAAGAGGCGTAAATGATTTAGGGGCCGGATTCCTTCTACCTGGAAATTTATCCGCACATCTACGTGCTGGCATATTCTTCGTTACTAAACGAACACATTCTAACAATATTCAACTTTTTGTATTTAAGGTAATGTAACTAAACAATAAAAAATTTTTTTTTTTAAACTTATTTGACACTTCACCTCAACTAGTATCTGTAATACTAGTTATTTTGACGTTCACGCAATTGTTATTTTGTTTATTTTCCATAGCCATCGTTCATAATTGTAAATGAATTCGATAGTTAACTTTATAAAAGTATGATTAACACATGAAAAGTTCAAGTCGATTTATTTCGAAAACGGTGCGTCGTATCGACTTCAGACTACCATTCTTTTATGAAAAAATCGAAATTTTTAAAATTTTATGTTAGAATTGTGAAATTTTGAAAAATAAAAAACTTATGAATAACAATGCCCCGCCCAAACGAGCGGCTATGAGTGCAAATAAAAAGTCATATTCACACCATACGATTGGGCACATTTCACTAAATAAATGTACAGAACGCTATCATTTAAAGAGAAACCATTTTGAAGATATTTGTTAAAATCAGTTTTTGTGTATTCAAGGGTTGGGTTATTTTTGTGAAAAGAATTAAACAAAGTTATGTTGGGTTACCAGTAGTTGTTTTCTTTTACTGCTGATTAGAATTTGATTACTAATCGGATCTGCCTTCTTCCTGGACTGTGTCCACCATATTTATTTTAACTGTACCGTACCTCTTGCTGTATCGTGGCCCCCTTTCTTGGTGATACAAATATTATATATATATATATATATATAAACCAAGTGGTTTATAATTCTTTCCAGTGGCATAGATTAATTCTGAAACACATCAATTTCCATTATGAGATTTATGTTTATATACGAATCATGTTTACTAATTCAATGCACATTACACTTTTGAGCCAAAAACGTAAGTACTGAATTTATTTGAAACGTTACACCCAATATTCCATACTGTGCCGCACCACAGCCAATACAGCAAAGCCGAGGACTATAGGGCCTCGAACCTGAAACAGGGTGGGCAGCAACCACACACTGACATGCTCTGTCCGAGAAGCGACCCAGGTCCATGATGACTGTCGTTCTCTACGGATCCGTCAATCTGACGCCGAAGCTGGGTACAAAGTCAAAAGAAACGAGCTTCCATTCCTCAGTTGGTGAAAGGATCACTCCAATGAGAGAGACAATGCCGACTGATACTGGGAGATCCCGTAGCCGTTCCATGTGACTCCTTTAAATTCAGCATCGCCTCCTAGCTCCGACCTCATTCATGCAAAAATAAAATATATAATAAGCCATTCAACTAAAGCAAAACAAATAACGTGAAATCCGGTAGCACAAGTCGTAACGTGTCTAACCTACCACGTCACATATATATATATATATATATATATATATATATATATATATATATATATATATATATATAGTTATTATATTATTTTATAATGGAGAAAGGCGTGAGTAGTTTTGGAGTGTTGATAACCGGTATAATCGGTAAATGGTTAGGTTAGTCAGAGAGCAGAAAGAAAAGTGTAGTAAGAGTGATAATGAGAGCATATAAGAATGAGCTTCACAAGCTTTTAAGGAAGATACAAGAAAGCGTTTTAGTATTTCTTGAGAAAAAGGCCCTGTAAAGCTTGAACCAGGTAGAAGGAAGAGGACTAATAAATTAACAATAGTTCCCTCAATAATCGTAATAATCGACTAGATGTATTTAACGTTAAGTTTTCCCCAAAACCACTAGAAAAGTTATATTATTGATTACTACATATATTTACTATACTAACAAAATTGAATATTTAGTTTCCCCAAAGACTAAACGAGTTGTGCACACATACACAGCATGCAATTTATCACAAACAGATTCCTAATAGTAAATTAATTTTAGTATAATTGTATTATCGTTTCCTCGGATGAAACTATAAAATTTCGTATGTAAACAAATATACCAGTAATTATACTGACGCGGGCAGTCGCGATATTTTACTTGCAACAAAATAAGATTTAAGAATTGATTAATTTTAGAATGAACTAAAACCTCTCTCGTTCGTTGAATGATCTTTCAAATTGTCAACCTGAAAATCAAGATTCATACACAACCAGTAAATTTCTAATTTAGAAATGTTCCAATTCAACTCACCTTTGTTTTACAAAATAACAATCCCTATAATGAGCCAAACTTTATTTACATATATTACTGGAGAAGCCTGTTCAGTTCACCTTTGACCCTAGTATGGATTTAAACGTGAATGCCCAAACAATTAAAATTATGTCGCATATAATACTCTAATAACATAAATATTATAATCACACAAACAAATAGCTAACGGTTTTATCAAATTATATCAGTGACCCAGTAGTAAAGTATTTACGAAGGAAACTGTAGAAGACAGCTTCATCAATAAAGGCAAATAGTTCATTATAATGTTCAGTGGTATTATTAATTTAAACACACTTTTATTTTGTAGAAAACTGTCAACTACTGTTGAAGGCAGCTTTCGAAATGTGACAGTTTATAAAGTAATCTTAGAGGTAAAATTTATTAGCACATGCGATAATGGAATATTCTGACCTAGTTTAGACCCTGGTGTGATTCAGATTGGTCCTGGTTAGTGAAGGTGAGTTTCCGAATCGTCATTAACGAATATACACCCAGGTTTGATATCGTAACCAGCAGCAATACAAACAGTTAGGTAGCAGAAATACCCATCTTCAGTACAGTATAAAGTTACTTCCAGACAAACGAAACTTCAGCAGCAGCAAGACAAAACGCACAAAAGAAATCGAAGTAAAACGATAAGCTCTAAGCAAGTAGCACAATCGAAATGAAAATCGAAGGAGCTCTTTAGATTAAAGGCGAGCTTTACGTGGTTTTGGGAATAGCGATTTAGCGAATTATAATATCTCGGCAAGAAAGCAAGATTCTGATATATCCATTCAATAGCCATTAGTAACTCCTAGCCAAATAATTATATTACAAGGTATAGAAATAATTTATATTCGAAAACTTTCTTGTAGAAATGATGATGCCATCGATTAAGCCAGAAAAAGAGAATTTTCTAAAAATGTTTGACTTTTCAATAACGTAATACAGCGACTACAGAAACTTATGAAATTTCTACTATTGTTGCACTTCCAAATCGCTCTAGGCGTCGTGCAGGCTTACCGAAGTAAGCGGGTTTGCCAAGTCAGCTACAGTGGAAATGGGCGGGGTCGATATAAGGAGTAAAATGATTGAAAGGTAGTTTCAAACACCTTACATTTACCATAAATCTACAACTCACAATGCTCAGTGTGGGAAAAATTGTCTCTAGGCGCCACCACAATTTTTAAATTTTCTAAAATAATTAGTCCTAGGCGAAATGTAGACAGGATTGAAGCCTACTCAGTAAAATCATTCATAACTCAAATTCAATCACACTTCAAAAGAAATTTATCCAAAAGTAATTTTGAAATACATGTATCCCTTGCACACATACAAATGTATGTTTCTGATTGTTAGAAAAGCTTGAATTAAATCAATATTATCCAATTTAGAAAAGAGACAAGATAAAAGTCGGTTTAATAAGATTTAAATCAACGAAGCATTCGTTTGTTGCTCAAAAATATAACGGTCGGTGCTTTCATCATAAATAATATCTATATATTTTATGAATAGGTACTTTATCTTTAAAAATCGTATCTAAACATTCATCAATAGGTTTAAATTTTAATACTTCAAATCTGTAATAAAAATATTCTGTTATTCGTGTTCTGGATTTTGCTATCAAATACTTCCAAATACTTAAATTTAGTAATCGATCTGGCTCATAAAGCGATTCAGATCAATAATTGAACTCAAAATATTCAATGATTAATTTCAATTATTTGTAGGTGTAACCCATTAGATAAATTTACGCAGGTTAATGCTAACATTTTATCTCACCTGACACAAATAAACAACAAAAGTTAATGAAATAATGGATATATATATATTGACCAATTTGAAATTGTAAATATGTACAAACACGTGGCTCCAATGGCACCACAAAAATCAATTCTTATAGGTGAAAATTCGAAATAGATAAAGTTCGATTATCCTTTTACTTATAATGAGAAATTATTAACTCGACAAGCAAACATGAACCTAAAAGATAATCGTACTTGCACCTGTTAAACAAAACCTAAAACTATTTCTTACAATTTACGTGAGTCCTTTATCCTTGATATAGTGAAGTCCATGTGGTCTGCTTGCAGTAATCCTTTTTAAATTTTCACCCACACTTATCACGAAAGAAAACAGAGACAGTAGTGTTCGCTAATGCATTAGGATGTAACACACGCGAGCGAGATTGTCCTTCACTCGCGCGCAATGCACATGTGCAACTGGGCAATACGATTTATTAATTTCCCTTCATCGTAAACGTTTATCACAATAACTGTTTCCACATAAATATTAAAATTCTTAGTTGCCTTTGCACAATCAACTTTATATTACTAACGATTGTACACATGTACTTCATTCAATGCCAATGGTGACCACCAATGTCTTAACTAAATTTACAAACTTTTAATTCGGTTACTTAACGGATTACTTCAGGATATCTGTTTATCACTATAGCACGCTCTATTACTGAACACTGTCCACAAAATATTTGATGTGTTATTTTTAAATCTTCTTTTACACGTTTTTAAATTCTTGAAGATCACTATTATTTTCTTCAACTCACAATTAAACTGTTTTATTTGTAATGTTTATATACGATTTAGCATTAAGAAAGATGATTGAATTACAAACAAAAGTCAATACTGACCATTCTAAGGTCCCTTCAAAGTGGTGAGACCGCCTTTACCTAAGCTCTCACCGAGCGATTCTTTTTAACCCATATTAAACTCTCCTTTGTATACTCTGCTTGCCATATTACCTATCTCTTCGCGCTAACATCAAAATTCACCTATCACGAACGGGTACTTCGTACGTTTCTTTGTCGAGTGGAATTCTGAAACGAAACCACCGCTACCCAAAGTAAGAAAAACATAGCCCTCTTGAATTTACTTTGTAAATTCACTCACAACTCTCCGAAAAACCATTAATTGGAATTATATTCACTCTGTACGTTATTTAGACCATAACTCAACTTTCTATGAAAATTTCGCATATGGGTGATCTCTATTTCCGCAAAAATTAAACCACTCTATCACATTCTAACAACTTTATTGTTGAACATGCATTCAATTTTTCATTATCGCACAATGTTGCAAAATTTCTACAAACAAAATATGGATACATAGGCCTTACTGCAAATTAAATCAATATATCATAATCTTACTCATTCATAGGTTCACAACCATTTCCTTTAATTTGATTTTTTAATACACAGCAGCAAAAGACCAGTAGCCACACGATAGTCTCTTACCAGTGCCGTATCAGTAACAATTTTCCCAAAAATTTTTATTCAACCAAACTTAATGCTTTCAACATGTAAGTCTTTCTATAATATTTCAATATTCTTTCATATGATATCTAATACTTCATCAAAAATTCCAGTGGAGTATCATTTATACAAATTTACATTCTATATAAACAAAAAAAATTTTTCATGCAAACTCACTTCATATACATTCAAAGTACGTTACACACGTTATCAAAATACTGCATATACACGATGCGTCAAAATAACCTTACACTATTGAAAGAGGTACCAAGTAAACCATTCAATGTAAGTCTTTAATGTTCAGTACAAAGCTAATTTTTAATACAGCAACTACAGAACATTATGAAGTCGATACGAATGGATCGAATATCGATTTTTGCACGTTATAAAGTCATAAATCGGTAAGTACTCAATTCACTAATTAAAAAGTCAAATATCGTAAATCTGTGATCATCCTCAATCAGTATCATAATCGAAATTTCTAAGTTAACCTAACCCAAGAGAAAAACTGTTCTAACCTAAATCCAATATATGTGAGTAGGTAAATACCCAATACTACGAAAAGCAGTCGGCCTTTGCTGCAGGAACATTCTTAGGCCGTCTCTACACAGCACCGAACAAGACAAACACAATCTTTGTTTCACATAAATTCAATATGAATATAAATAAAATAAAACAAAAAAATGTAACCAAAAAAATAGTTTCACCTCAGCATCCTTTATCACTCATTGAAAATTGTTTTGCATCTAATCACTAAGCGCTTGTTATTTATATATTATTACAAAGAAAAAAATGATAATGCTATATCAAAACGCTAGGAACAAAACAAACACAAGACATTAATCACATAACGGTATTCTTATTAACTATTGTAGAATTTTATTTCTAAATCCATTAGATGGCTTTAAATTATAGGAGGAAATAATTCGTGTGGTAGAATAGGAAGAATAATAATAATAATAATAATGTACTTTATTATGCACAATACAAACATAATATTTATATTAAAGAATAGAACAAAAAAAAGAATAGTGCACAAACTCAGGGCGAGGTTCAGTAGTACTGATCTTCCACCTAAACCCCGCGTAATTAAATATCAAATAAATAATATCGCCTGCGAAAGTACCTATATGAACTAATTAACACTTTAATCTGTACAGCGTTGAAATACTGCTACTATGTAACCCAAATGTGCAAAAGGTATATCAATAAGTCGTTCATTCAAATGTTTGTTCGTTAAATAAATATTTTTTTAATACTGATTCAAATTTTGATGTGCTGTTTCAAGTGATCTGGCAAACTATTGTAGTGGTGATATATTTGAATGAAAAGGATCTATAGAACAACGGTGTGTGGTAGCTTGGAGGAGAAACGCGTCCCGGCACTTCGTACAGATGTTATGCACATCTGTCCTAAAAGTAATGTTATTGTAAATGTAGCAAGGACTTTCGTTACTAATTATTTGATGAAAAGGCATACCATATGCAATTTCCTGCGGTTATACCCAATTTGTCTCGTGCTCCTATCATATTTTCGGATACAGTGAATACAACGAAGACAAGAGTTCTGAACTTTCTGAACACTTTTAGTTGTGATGTTGTCAATAGCTGAATGGGAGCAGGAGCACAGTAATTGAATTGGGATAACACAAGTGCCTCACACAATCTAGTTTTGGTTTCTAAACTTAAGGTGTGTCTATGTGGATAGTTTCCTTAATTTAGTATATGATCTAACAATGTAGTTGCTTAATTGATCTTCATATCTAAAGGAATTATTTATATATAAACCTAAATTTTTTGCTTTTTCATTAGTGATTAGTGATTTTTATCACAATAGATTTTTTAGGTTTTGTTGTATGGTTTTTGTTACCAAATAATAGAGCAGCTGATTTTTCAGGATTAAGTTTAAGATGAAGTTGTTGAGAAAATAAATAAATTTTATTCAAGTCAGAATTAATTGTTTCGGCAGTGTCTACTACATCATTAGGTTTGAAAGAATAATACAGCTGAAGATCATCTGTATAAGCTTGAATCGGGCAGCGAGTGATGGAGGTAATTAAAATTTAGGTGTATGACGAAAAAAGCACTGGTGCAAGTATGGAACCTTGTGGCACCCCTCTTTTTACATCTAGTGGATTTGATACTTCATCTCGAAGAATAACTCTTTGGGACCTATTGACTAGGTAACTTCCAAAAAAAAGAAATTTAACTTGTACTTAACTTTAAATGTTGTACAATTTTTAACAGCATTGCATGATCGACCATGTCAACCGCCTTAGAATAATCGAGTGAGATAAGTGTAGTAAGATAACTTCATCAGAAACTGTCAAGATAGCATTAGTCACTTTCAACATAGCTGTGGTGCTGCTGTATCCTGAACGAAAACCCGATTGTATCAAAGGTATGGAATTATTTTTGGTGGCATAAGCTGACAGCTGGACAAAAATAACTTTTTCTCATACTTTCGATAAAGTTGGCAGGAAGCTAATTGGCCTAAGGTGTTTTATCTCAGTTGGATTTTTTGTTTTAGGCAAAGGTTTAATAAATGCTTCCTTCCAACAACTAGGAACATGATTACCTAAAATACATTCATTTACAATACAATATGTGTAGCGTAAGGTAAAATAATACGGCAGCATAACTTAATCATCTCTAAATTTATTCCATGACTACCATATTCTCTAGAATCTAATTTATTTATAATTGGTTGTATGACATCACGTGTTACTGTAGTAAATTGAAATTTAGGATTGGAAAAATCGCAATCAATTTCAAGGGCTGAAAATATCTGAGGGGTTAATTTATTTACAACAGGAATACTGTTAATGAAGTAGTCATTAATTCTATTAACATCAGATATGGTCAGCGGTATTTCAGGTGGTCTAGATTTTGCAATTTCCATGTATTCAAGGTGTTTCCACACTGTCCTATTGTTACATGTAATCGTTAAATGATTAAAATAAGCCTTTTTTCGTTACTGATTGCATTTGTTGTAAAGTTATATTATATTTTTTATACTTAGCAGTAGAAGACCGGCACTATCTCCTCCACTTTTTTTACGTCGCAAGCTCCCCCCACGTTCACCTTTAAATTCCCACGTGAGGGTTCATATTTTCAACCTTTTTCCACCGCTAATTATTTTTTACTCGCTCACGTGTAGGACGTATTTTTTCACCCCTATTTTTTACACACCCACGAGTGAGACCGTATTTTCCACCCCCTGCTGGAATTTTTAACCCTAATTATTTTTTACACACCCACGTGTAGGATGTGTTTTTCACCCCTATTTTATGACAGCTCACGTATAGGACGCGTATTTTCTACCCTATGGTTTCTTTTCGAGGGTCAACCCTAATTAGAGCCTTTTTTGCACATGCTCACGTGGGGGGCTGGTCTTGGTGCTGGGGTTGGACCTGGAGCTGGACTTGGGCTTGGACTTGGGGGTTGGTCTTAGGGTTATTTTTGATGGTCATCTAATTAAGGTCCTTTTAGCTATATTAAAAGCAGCGCCCCTGGAGGTTAGGCAAATGCACACGCATACAATGTTGGAAATTGTATAATTATATTATTATTATTAAAATTATCGATCCTATTGCTTTAAAGTGGTCAAATGCTATTGGATGATCTTTTACCTATACGAGAAAACGTATTTCGAATAAGGAGGTTCTTGTAAGACACGTGTAGGGCTTCGCAACTTGTTCTCAGGCCTTCGCCCCCCTGACCGGAGATGGTATAGGGAACCTAACCTTATAAGATAAGTGTAGAGCTTAGCCCCTATCGTGGTCCCCTTGGTGCAATTGTATGTGG
This sequence comes from Vesta saturnalis, assembly GCA_036346205.1. Taxonomy (NCBI): domain Eukaryota; kingdom Metazoa; phylum Arthropoda; class Insecta; order Coleoptera; family Lampyridae; genus Vesta; species Vesta saturnalis. The sequence goes on along the minus strand of JARFJB010002429.1, from coordinate 28,137 downwards.
CTCTAACTTAATCTTACAGCTGTAGGCCTAGGCCCCATCATAAAAAATTGTACGCTAATAAGGAGGTTTTTGTAAGACAGGATTTGTATCCGGGTCTGCGCCCTGGCCCCTTTGAGTAAAAATTGACTTTAGCGCCATATAGTGGCGTATAGACTAATGAACATTTTCTGTAATAGAAGCTGATAATGCACACCTCTCTCTTGCTCTATCTTGTTTCCTTCCTCCCCCTCTCTCTTTCACACACACACACACACGCACACACACACGCACACACACACACACACACACACACACACACAAACAAATCAATTAATTAATCAATCTCAAACAAATCACGCTCGATCACCAGATCAATCTCAATCAATCAATCAATCAACTGAAATTATGTCTTACAGTTTGCGGAAACCAGATTTCAGTTCAAACTGAACACATTAAAGTCTAATTAAATATGACGTGAAATAATAAATAATTTCGACCCTAATGCAATGATGCTTTATGTATAGGCAGATTTTCTAAACAGTCACCACCTATACATTCGGACATCATATCTGATTTATTTGGATGTTTAATTACATACACACAAAACTGTAACGTGTTCATTATCAGTTGTAAAAACCCATTAAAAAAAAAACTGGAAAGTAATAATTACTTATATATAACATAGAGTTAAATTAAAATTAACACGTTTTTAAGAATATCAAACTGATATAATAGAAATAAAAAGCAAACGGTTTTAATGGTTTATTATTATACGTGAATTAACAATAACTACAAGTTTAAAATCCACGAATACATGCGTACTTACTATTTTGTAGGGCTGATCATATGACGTCATCCTATAAGCGTAATAATACATTTTAAAAATCTTTATCGACATTTTTTGTTAACAATATCAGGTAAAAAAACATATATTAAAATAATACGCTTACCTTTAGAAATGTTTTTCCTTCAGGTATACCATACGTTGAACTGAAATATTTTTTATTCAACGTGTCTCACTAAAATACGATTTGTGACTGGCTGGATATAAATAGGTTATTACATACCGATCATCACACACTATGTCAGTTTATGTCATATTATACCTTCGTTTTTCACTTTTGTATTTTCTTGAGTTATTTACAAACTGTCTATATCAAGACAAATCATATATTCTGAATTTCAAATTGTGATATCGAATTTACATTTACATGTACTGTAAATTTTATTTAATTATAATGAAATTATAACATTTAAATACCTAAGAGTCATTATTTTGTAATGATTTAATCCAATCATTAAATAATATTTTATTTATTTTGTTGTATTTTATAGGGATGCAGTCTAATTAAATACAAAATAGTCATTATTTAAATTAAGATAATATTTTACAATATGTATAAGTTAATGACGTTCATACAGATTTGAAACTGATCGTAATTTTTACTCGAACCATGCTCTAGAGTAGCTAGAGCAATACAGCTTCTTACCAACCTATCAGTGGTACCAACTTAAATATTTTGATCACGTGGTATACACTTGAGCTTGATCACTTTGTAATAGGTATATAGTATCTATTTGTTCCTAACCTAAAAATATGTATAATAAATCAGTCTGACAACACGTACACTTGAGAACGCAGATTACCACGTCAATGGTTTAGTAAGTTTTAAGCTATAACGTACAACGGTCGGTGGTTTGAATAGCGTATACCTATGATCTCTTACCTTTCTCCAAGTAATCGATCAATTAAGATAGTTATGTTTATTTCTAGACCAGGTCCAACTATAAGCGCTTCCTGCTACTTTTTGTTGGATACACAGACCGATTATTATTAATGTTCAATTTTCATTACGCTTTCCGAGAAAACAAATAATTCAACAATTTGTATGAATAGGTCTGTATGAATTGGGGAAAGGATTCTGCAAGTTTTCATATAAGATGGAGGAATCCAATTCACGATTATACATTAAAATTAAATGTGCAGAGACGGTTCTGTAAATATCAGTTTCCACGGCAACCTTAAATAAGTTACTCTTCTGTCCAAATGGAATCTTCTAAGAATATTACTGTCGTAAAATGGTACGATAGTAAGTGTGTGCACGTGGCTTCATCCTACAAAGGGCAGCATCCTTTAGATTCTGTGAAGAGTTGGTGCATAAATGTAAACAATATATGGACGTTTCACAACCTTCGATAATAAAAGAATATAACGCCTTCATAGGTGGCGTTGATTTTCATGACATGTTGGTCGAATTATACAGAACAAACGTTCGGGCTAAACGAGTCTACCTTTCTATTTATGGATGTAAGGTCAAATCACAAAACTTTAACCACGTTTCGCACTGAAATATCGCATAATCTTCTGATACCTGGAAAGTCAATTCAAAAGAAACGAGACCGGCTACCACAAGAAAATTCTCCACAAGTTTCTAAAAGAAAATGTGTTTTGGCCCACATACCAATGAATGATATCAGGTTCAACAATACAAATTATGGCATTAATGCACACGAAATGTAAAATTAATTTATGTTTAAATAAGAACAATAGCTGTTTTACAATAACAATTAAATAGATGTTCAAGAATCCTATATATTTTATTTTTCATACTCTCATTCCCAGTGATGCCAATTGGCATCATCCTCACAAAAGGGAGGAGAGACAAAGTTAATATGCAATTCGTGTTTATAAAGGTTTTGGGGGAAATACCCAATAGAATAGAAAAAAAAGGGTGAAAAGGGTTAAGGTAATTAAATTTTCTTTCCTATTTCTGTTTAAAGTGATATTTCCGTTAATAAAGTAAAGTAAAAGAAGCATCGTACAATCTGTTTCTTGGGAATAGCCGGTTGCAGTAAAAAAAAGACCCACAAAGCAAAAAAAATTGTACTATTGCAGTAGTTAGTACTTCCAATAAGCGCAGGAAACCAGTGTCGCAAAGGGGTAGTTCTTTCGGAAATGAATACTCCTACTAATACAATAAAATCTGACGTTGTTAGCACCGGGCTACATTACGCTTGCTAGTGACGTAGATCAGAGCAAGGTTTGAATTTTGCGCCGTCCAAAACTCTTGATAATTACATATTTTTAGCTCACCGATAGCCTTATTTTGTTCATAACAAAAGGAAACAATATCGATCATGGTTTCGCTCACTCTAATTACGATTCTGTCTATATCTGTCTATTTATCTCATTCTCACTCTCACTCTCACTCTCATCTCACTCTCACACTCGCTCTCGCTCTCGCTCTCGCTCACTCTCACTCTCACTCTCACTCTCACTCTCACTCTCACTCTCACCTCACTCACTCTCACCTCACTCTCACTCACTCACCTCACTCTCACTCTCACTCTCACTCTCACTCTCACTCTCACTCTCACTCCCACTCTCACTCTCACTCTCACTCTCACTCTCACCCTCACTCTCACTCTCTCACTCTCACTCTCACTCTCACCTCCTCACTCTCACTTACCTCACCTCACTCTCACCTCACTCTCACTCTCACCTCACCTCACTCTCACTCTCCTCTCACCCTCACCCCACCACACACACACTCTTCACTCTCATCTCACCTCACACACACACACACACACACACACACACTCACGCACATTCACAGCACACACACACACACACCACACGCACACACACCATGCACACGCACGCACAGCACACACACACACACCACACCCACGCACCACACGCACACGACACGCACACGCACACGCACACGACACGACCACACGCACAAGCACACGAACACGACATGCACACGCACACGCACCGCACACGCACAGCACGCACACGACGCACACGCACACGCACACGCACACGACATGCACACGCACACGCACACGCAACGCACACGCACACGCACGCACACACACACGCACACGCACACGCACACGCACACGCACCACGCACACGCACGCACACGCACGACGCACACGACACGACACGTACACGCACCACGCACGCACGACACGACACGCACACGCACACGACACACACACACACACACACACACACACACACACACACACACATACACACACACTCACAGCCGCCCGCACACGCACAGACACACACACCAGATATTTAGTTTTAGAGATGGAAAGTATATTTTTCTCCGGCGGAAAGGGTTAAGATAATTAGATATCCTTTTTTAATCTCTGTTTAAAGATATTCTCGTTAATAAAGTAAAGTAGTAATTATCATGGCGCAATCAGTTTCTTGAGAATAGCCGGTTACAGTATATAAAGACACCCAGCAAGCATTAAAATGTATATTATTGCAGTAGTTAGAGCTTCCAATAAGCGTACGAAACCAGTACCGCAAAGGGGGTTCTGAAACGAATGGTCCTACTACAAAGCACTAACGAATCATTACCGATGTTCCCCAGTCCCACTGTTAGCGCTTCCAGTTATAGTACGTAACACGAGGGTGTGTCATTTTTTGAAACGTACTCCACCAAGTGAAAACGACCCATCGTACTGTCCCTACAAGGCAATGTGATATGTTACCGAAATACAAATTATTCGCAATCAATTGGTTAGTGCTTTTGTTAACAGTGCATCCTTTATTACTCACTGAAAGTTATTTTGCATATAATCACCCAGAGCTTCTTATGAAAAAAAAACTAATGCTTGACGAAAACGCTAGAAACAAAACGAACTCATGATGCAATTAATCATATAACGACGTTCTTATTAAATGTTTATTTTATTAAATCCACTAGAGGGCTTTAAATTATAGGAGTAAATAATTCCTGCGATGAAATAGGAAATAGCTGTTCTCTATTTTACCTTTCTCCTAGTAATCAATCAATTAAAACAATTATGTTTATTTCTAGACTAGGTCACCTATACGCGCCTCCCGCTTCTTTTGTTAGATTCACAGTCCGATTATTATTAATCTCACTTTTTACTACGCTTTCCGTGAAAACTAAATAATCAGCACTGTATGAATGAATCTGAATGGAAAAAGGAGGATTCAGTAAGTTTTCGTATAAGATGAACAAATTCAATTTAGGATCATACATTAACAAAATTAAATGCGCAGAGACCGTTCGGTAATTTTAAGTTTCCATGGCAACTTTAAACAAGTTACCCTTCTGAGTGACCACGTGATCTCCTTGGCGTTAGTTCGTAATATTATGTGGCGGATAATTAGTTGTTTGCCACGCGCTTCAGTTAGAACTTGACATTAACTAACACTACGTTCAAACATTTTTTTAAAACACCAAATTTTATAATGGCAAACTTAGTTTACTCTTTTATCTGTTTATCTGTTATATTAGCTACAGGTAGGAATTTTTTTATTTTTTCCATTTAGACTAAAATTTAAAAAAATGAGATCAGTTCCCGCGTAATTGTATGGACCCAATTAAAAATAGAGTGCGCGTTATCAATTAAACATGAGGCAATGCCTTGATACCTTCCAACCTACATATACATAATTATGTAGGTATAGAAGGTGTTGCAATCGGCTTTTCTTCACTACCGCTAAATCGACTTATTAGTTCATTGCTCATTTTACAACTTTTGGCCAAGCTTCGCCAAGATCTGCCATCATGTGTGGATGAGTGCGTGTGCGCGCGCTCGCATGTGTGTATGTGTGTGTGCGTGTGTCTATGCGTGTGGGTGTGAGGGTGTACGTCTATTTGTCGATGTGGATGTATGATAGTAACCACGATAACTCCAGAACGAAAATACCCACGCACTTAAAATTATGTATTTAAGCTTGTTTTCATTTGGCTTAGAGCTGGTTAGAGTTTGGGATAAATTCAGCGGCGGAGAGGAGGAATTTATTATGGGCAGTTGTTGGTTTTTATCAAATATTTCTAAAACAGCTGCATATTTCAAATATATAAAAATACCTAGATATAGACCTTAAACATGTTTATCGGCAAAAAATTCCTAAGACAGAATTTAAGTGTTCAAATTCTTTCATTATTTGCATAACGATTAATTTTATAAGAAAAGGTGTAGAGTTATTTTTTAAAGAAAATTTAATTTTACATAACTTTTCTTTATAAAGTGATTTAATATAACGTAAAGTAAGTTAAAAAATTCATTAAATATGAATAAAAACTATTATTCTGCATTATTGCTATTTTATAGAATCGGGCGACTTTGGAATTTTTTTAACGTGTATAATTATATTAATATCTATCTGACATGAAGTTCTAAACGTCATCTATTTCTTGTTTTTACAATGTTGTCTGTTTTCGTTATGAACGTATACAAAAGAGGTTACATAGTTTCTCTAAAAAAATTATAACAAATTATTTCATTTCTTTTAATTTTATAAGTTAGCATCTAGATGTCTATTAATCTCTGTCAAAACATGAAGTTTTAAACGTCTGTTTGACATAGATTATTGTTTCCTGTTTTACAATGTTGCATATTTTCGTAATTAACTTATTATAAAAGAAGTTGCCTAGTTATCCTAAAAAAATGTTATTAAAATTATTTCATTTCTTTTAATTTGATTGGAATGGATTGGAAGTATGTGGACGATAATGAGAAATGAAAGCATGAGCCTAGCTGCGAAACGAGCAATCTATAATGATGTATTCGTCCCGTCAGTACTGTATGGAAGTGAGACATGGGTATGTCAAAAAATCTATGATAAAGGAAAGAAAGATAAGGAATTTTAAAAATAAAAGGGCATGTCAGAGACAATGTATGAATCTTGCGGAAGCTAGGGAGGTATGCGGAGATAGGAAAGCATGGAGAAAGATTGTGAATGAAAAATAAATAAGAGGCAGGGATTGTTTTGCCTGCCCCGCAAGGGAATGGCGTGAAGGTTAAGTTAAGTTAATTTCCATTTTGTAGGTTGGAAGGTCCACACCAGATATTTTAATTAAAAAATCAACCTTTTTCTTTTTTTTTTTAAATTAATGCTTATTATAGGTTACTCGCTGAAATGTTATAGATGTAATTCGGAAAAATTGGACGGTTGCGTGAAGAATGCAAAACCAGCAGAACAGCCGTGCGGAGATCCACCAATTGGCATACAACGCCATTGCTATTACCAAACTGCTTTTGGTAAGTATTATCTCTTGATGAATAATTCGTGAAGATTCAATTAGTTAATAATACTCAAGTTGGCTTACAATATTTTACGTGATTTAATTTACAAAAACGCTCAACTCAACTTTATTTAGATTTCTTTTGATCTTTCCAATTAAGTAAATATGAAAAAAGTATAGGCTAGCCATAATAGGAGATTCAAATTATTAATCAAGGAGAGTGTGTTATTTTTACAGTTCATTATACAATACTTACGTTATTACTCAATTTTCATTTCAGACAGCGTGAAAAAGGTGCATTTTGCAAATTCAAGTTGCATCGATGTTCTCATTGATGGCACTGGATTAGAAGAGAATATAGTTCCTGTTTGTAAAACACCTCCAGCTGGAATTGAAATTATGGAATGTAGAGTTTGTGCGTCAGATTTATGTAATTCTGCATCACTATTTAGTACATCAATTACATTGATGTGCCTTCCTTTATTTTTTGTTTTTGCGAAAATTTTCATACATTAATAATTTAGGTTAAATAAGAGCTTTGATAGCACTTTGTGATTGTTAAATGTAAATTATGTGTTTATACAATTTCAAGTTTGAATGTATTTCGATATTTCATATGTACCTATGATATATATTTGTAGTAAGTATATAATTACAACTTAAGATTACTTTAACTGTTGAATTTTTTAAATATACTTAGGAATAATGTTCTTTGTAATAGTTTTATAAATTTTACACTTTTTTTTCTTAAAATAAAATTGAGCGTTACATAACTGAAAGCCTTTTCATTAATACGAATTCAACTGTATATCTATGAATTATAGATCGCATGTAATTCAAAATACGCTCATTAATGGTAATTGTTCGATAATACATTTACATAGTTTTTTTTATAGAAAAGTCACACCACCTTAACAAACTATTGATTTATAAGCTATTTGTACATTCCTGTAACTTACAACTTTCAAGCTATATGTATATCGTAAATTTCGAAAATGAAAGCGTTTTGGAGTCCATCCAATTTTGATATTTATTTTTTCTAATTATTACGTTAATTTTATAATTAGACTTCAGTTGTGAAAATTTATAAACAATAAAAGTTGACTGAAGAAAAGATTAGCGAATCTTACCAACACAACTTATTGCATCCCCTAAAATGCGGGCGATTCTCATTAAAAAAATAATTTTAGCTGTAATAACCATCATAAATAATAATGCCTTTTTTTTAATTCACATGAATAAATAGCACAGCTTTTATTGTTCCCAGAGTTTTCTATTTTTTTAAAGTGCATATAAAAATAATGTACAAAACCTTAACCACTTACAATCGAGTATTTGGAGATATGCTTCATATATGAAAATATAAACTTTCACCATTATTACACATAGTTAAAATACTTAGCCTTTTTTGGGTATTTAATGGTGTATTTTTGTATTTATGTTTATACAAATCTAAAGGTGGGCATACACGATACGGTTTACCGGAAGGGAGGCCTCCCGGTTTGCAATCCGGAAGGCTAAAGCTGTACTCTCGGCGCAGGCATACACATTACGTTTTCTCGCAGGATTTTGGTCAGTCTAGTGATCAGTATCGCGAAGGAAAGGTCCATATATTGATAACAATTATGATTTCGGAAAACGATCTTATGTTAATAGGATTGGCAATAGCATTGCTGCCGAAGAAAAACAACCAAAAAGAAAGGATGAAGCGCAAACGTTCAAAGTGGGTGAAACAGTGGTTAAGAAATCGACAAGAGCATTCTCATATCGACTTGATAAACGAATTACGATTGGAGCCTGATGATTATAGAAATTATCTGCGTATGGACGAAGATACATATACGGAGTTGCTAGGACTTGTTTCTTCATTCATTCAAAAAGAAGATACTATTATGAAATCAGCAATCACTCCTCATGAGCGACTAAGTAGTACTTTAAGATATTTAGCAACTGGAAAAAACTATGAAGATTTAAAATTCTCAACCCGTATTTCCGCTCAAGCACTGGGAAGAATAATTCCCGAAACGTGGAAAGCTATAATTGACGTTCCTCAAAAAATATATTGTAAAGTGAGTAGAACATAATTTTTATTTTTATAATATAGTAAAGCAATATCGTGGATATACATTAAGAAATATAATTACAGTATGTAATTAGTGTAATAAGTAGCTGTTGTGGGGGGGGGGCTGCCAAGTAGATGATTGGTCGTAGTCAGGTACATTTGACAATGTATTAAAATTTTGTTGACGGTTCGTAAGATTTGTTTGGGGACCTGATACAATTCTTGATTGTGCTGTTAAATGTCCACACTTGGCCTCAAATAGAGTGTCATTTATTAGTTTTTGACAATATGTTGCCATCATAGGCGGTAACGCATCTAATTCTTGACCAACATAAGCTGCGTAATTACCGCCCGTTGTTGGTCGGATGCAGCAGTTCCTTGGTTTTGGGAAATGTTCTTTGATTTACGTTTGCGACTGATAGTAGAAGCAGATGAGGTTCTTGGACTTTCAACATTTTCTACCAGATCTTCAATTGGAGCACCTTCCCCTTGCGACATAACGTCTGCAGTCAGTGATTCGTCCAAATCATTTGCTGCTGGTGGCGAACCTTGTCTTTCTTCCTAAAAAATCAATTCATCATTAATTAATTAATTACTACAACCATTTTTTATTGCAGTTTCCTAATTCGCAAGCGGAGTGGGAACAAATTGGATTAGATTTTGAAAACCGATGGCAATTTCCAAATTGCCTTGGTGCAGTTGACGGCAAGCACATAAGGATAACTCCTCCACCAGGCAGTGGAGCCTACTACTACAACTATAAACAATTTCATAGTATTGTACTGATGGGCACTGCAAATAGTAATTATGAATTTATAATGTTTGACGTGGGTACCAATGGACGGATATCTGACGGTGGTGTTATTAACAATACACCTTTCTACAAGGCATTAGTGAGAGGAAAACTGAAACTACCACCAGTGAATCAACGTAATAATCTACCATATGCCTTCATAGGAGATGAAGCGTTCGCTCTTAGAAAAGATTTTTCAAAACCTTACAGTGAGAAAGAATTGAACAGTGAACTTTCAAACTTTAACAAACGTTTAAGCAGAGCTAGACGAATAATAGAAAATGTATTCGGAATATTAGCAAATCGACTTCGTATATATCATACTGCCATTGGAATATCCGTAGAAAATATAGAAACTGTAGTAATAGCTACATGTGTATTGCATAATTTTTTACGAAACAAAAATCCTAAACGTTATATAGAAATACCTGGGGATGCCGAAGATACTTCTGAAGATCAAGACGTATTAACATCATTACAGAAAGGTCATGGAAGTAGACGTTCTCCGGAAGATGCGAAACAAGTGCGTGAATCATTTCTTGCATATTTTAAGAATAACTAATTACACTTCTTTATTAAATAAATGTTGTTAAATAAATAAACGCTAGTTATCCCTTCATTACTACTTACTTATTTATTAAATTAAAATTCTACATATAAAAACTTACCTCATCAGCTTCACTGTCCATATCCTGCATGTTAGATTTGCCCTTTCTTGGTACCTCGTGGTCATATAAGAAGTCCAAAAGATGAAAATACCACAGAGATGGTTCTTTTGCTTTCCTTCATTTTCTTTAGTTCTTTACGGTAGGAACTGCGCAAATTGTTGATTTTTTTAACAACCGTATCTTTTGTTGCTTCCGGGTCTACTGCCTTCAGTTTCTCTAGCAGCTTATCATATGCAGCTAATTTCAACGGTTTATTTAAGTATTGCTTGCTGTTTACACCATACAAACAAGGCAGAGACCTGTATAACTCTATAAATTCTGTTAAGAATTCATGAGACCACGTTCTCATATCGGTAATTTTTTATTAAATTAATACCTAGATAACTGAACAAACCACGGCAAAAGATGATATGCTACTGAATAAAATCATACTGCCATCAGGGTAACTCTCGGCCTGTACCCACGACATGCACATTCACGTTCCGGATTGTATGCGATAAGCACAGCCGGCAGGCAAAATTTCAAGTGTTGACAGTTTTCAGGCCGAGTTCAGGGCTCGCCTTCCGTCCGATGTATCCACTAACGATGCAGTTTGCCTTCCGGATTGCAAACCGGGAGGCCTCCCTTCCGGTAAACCGTATCGTGTATGCCCACCTTAAAACGTTTTTATAGCAACTACTGAGGAAGTGTTATCGAAACGTTTAGATTTGTATAAACATAAGTACAAAAATAAATCATTACATACTGAAAATACATACTGTTTCTAATCAAAAGATTCAATAATATTGTTGAAGATTCAGTACCAAAAAGTGTATATCTTTTCCACTCTCATATTGTTTACGGAGTTGTGCTGTGCGGTAATTCACCTGAAGCCAGGCCCCCCGTAACCGGGCGTGTAACGTGTACAATGCACGCGGGCGCCACCCCAAAGGGGCGCCAAACTGAAGGTTTGGCAAAAAAAAAAATAAAAAAAATCCAGAAAAAAAATATAAAAGAGAATTTAAAAAAAATAATAATGCGCAGGGTGAATAAAAATAGAGAGAGAATTAAAAAATTTAAATATTTAACTAGTTTGCTGTTTGTCGCCTTTCGGTTCTCAACTGCTCGCTCGGGTTTTAGTTCTCGGAAACTTAGGTCGCTTGACTTGCCGCTTTGAGGTCGGTGTGTTTCCAGTGACCGTTCTACTGCTGCTCGTATTCGCTTCGCTATGGTTGTCGTCGAACTATGGAATAAAAATAAGTAAATGCCTTTCCTTGTCAAGTTTCAAGCAAATACTTAGTGGCCACATTTAGTTTGTTAAGGATTAACAAGTATTAACTTTAGGAGTGACGGGTAAAAGCGTTAACCTGTTTTTATTCACCCGACCCAATGGAAGAAATATTTATTTTGGTGCTACGACATATTAAATTTTTATACAGTTTTAACTTAGAGATGAAATTAATAATTTTATCAATATTTGTATATAATATACATAAATAAAATTTTTAACTTAAACTACTGGTTTAAATAAAATATGGTGCACTAAAAACGGGAAAATAATTATTAGGACCCATTATGAGAGTTTCTAAAGATTCTAACCTCTTTACAAATTAACAATTAATTTAAAATGTTAAAATATTTTTTTAGCGAACTTGCGCCCCCACGTTTTTATTTTTAATTCTTAAGGTCAGGGTATCTCAGAAATATTTTTATCTATACTTTCTATTTTTTGGTTCTTAGTTTTTCACTTGACTAGAATTACCTCTACTCTACGACTGCAACATTAAATTCAGGATAAAAAAACCTTTAAAACGAGGTATCACTTGATCTCCTTCTAATTTAAAATTTTTAAGGGCAGCTCTCACCTTCGCTCAGGGGTTGATACTGTGGGGTTAAACGTAAAATATGATAATATAATATTTTCACGGAAACCTAAAATATGTGCGCAAAGTTTTGTAAAAATCGGTTGAGTAGAAGTAGTTCAAAAAGCTATTGCAAGATTAAAAACAAACAATAAACAACTATACAGGTCGAGCGATATTAAATAAAATCGTTTATTAACAATCAAACCCTTATTTTAAATTTATGTTAATATTTAACATTTTTTTTGTAAATAAAGAATTGCATTTTTTTAAACCAAATCCGAATATTATGCAGTACTCGTAAATCGCCAAGCTTGTCTATAAACGTGAAAACTTGTCCAGACTTGCATTTTCCTAGTTCGGACTCGAAAGGTTCACGGGGTACAAATTAAAACAACGAAAGGCGTTAGCTAATCAGTTCTTGATATTCACACAAGAAAACGGAAGGTAAAGTCTAAATTGGACGTGTTTTAAAGTGGTAGAAAGAAAATATTCGATTCGATCAAGTGTTTTATATTTTTTGTTATTGTGTTTGGTGTGGAAATTAAATTAAGGGTGAAATGGTAAGTATTATATTATATCAAACAAAAAATAATATAAATAATTGGACATATTCCAATAAAGTAATAAAATCCAAAATTGGTTTTTTTAAGGCATATCAAAGTTTATTTTAAAAATTTTGTCAATGTAAATAGTCACCCTTTATATTATTATATAATAGTTACTTAGTTAGATTCTATGTAAAACTCGAGGATAATCTCTTAAGATTTAATGGCTTTTGGGATATTTTAATTTTCACTATTTCAAATAATGTAGCTTTTAACTATTAAAACTAAAAACCATTTAAAATAGGTATGGGATATTAAATATACAAAAATCTAGGTAATTAGACTTTTACGTGTTATCTTAATAGGTAATAATACACAGGGTGTTTCATTCAAATTACCGAAGTTGACATCTCTTTCCGGTATAGCCGGTAGTGCCAAAACTGTCAAAATATTTTATTCGTCTATCATCCAACGATCTCATCACGTTTCTTTTTTAAATGTTTTCTGAGCCTAGTACACCTTAATACAATATATTGATCTAGCATATTAGCTTATATTAGCTTCACTTGCTTAATTCTAGGAACCACAGAAGAGAAAACGACCTTCTGGCGCAAAATTTGGGGAGCAAAAAAAAGTTAGAGCCCAAGAAAAAGAGAAGGTGGCTGGCAAAATGAAAGATTTCTTGACGAAAACTCTAGTTTCCAATGCAGAAACAGAAGCTTTAGAGAGTCAATGTTCTGAAGCGGTCGCTGCTTCACGTGTTCCTGCACTTGAACCATCTACGAGTACATCAACTCTCAGTGAAAACGTACAATCGGTCGAACCCACGGGCTCAACAATAGAGGCTACAAGTGAAGCTGAAACCGAAGCCTTGACTGAAATGGGCCCTGAGATGACAAGTACTATTCTTCTATCAGAGGATCCTGGTCTGTGGCCTAGAACCATTAACAACGAGGAAGTCAGAAGGTTGGTTGAGCGAGGACCTCCTTTGATAGGACGCAATTATCAATTTCCTACAAATCAAGACAAAAGAAAATTTTCAAGTACGTACTCTGTCAGAAAACTGGAGAATGGTGAAACAACAGAGAGAATTTGACTTATTTATTCAGTTTCAAAAAACTCTATATTTTGCTTTTGTTGTAAGGTTTTCGGTAAAACTATCAATACTTTTTCTGATTCAAATGGTTTTTCTGATTGGCAACACTTATCGTTGGTTATAAAAAGACATGAAACATCAATTGTACATAATGTTCATATGAATACATGGATAAGTTTGAAAAAAATGTTAAAATTATCTACTACTGTAAACGATCATCATTTACGGGTTTTAGAAACCGAAAAAAAAATATTGGCATGATGTTCTGGAAAGAATTGTTGCAGTCGTAAAATTCTAGCGTTTCAGGGTTCTTCTAAATTACTTTTTCAACATGATAACGGAAATTTTCTTAAGTTTGTCAAGATGATTTCCTCATTTGACCCTGTGATGAAAAAACATCTTAGTAGAGTGCAAAACTCTCAAGAAAATTCTTTAAAGAAAACTCATTATTTAGGCTATCAAATTCAAAACGAAATTGTAGAATTAATGTCTTCTAAAGTAAAAAATAATATTTTAAATATGGTACGCAGTTCCAAATATTATTCAATAATTATGGACTGTACGCCAGATACAAGTCACACAGTACAAATAAGCCTTGTTTCGCGTTATGTGGTGTTAAATCATGATTGCAAAAAAGTTCAAATACAAGAGAGTTTTTTAGCTTTTAGCCCAATATTCGATTCTACAGGAGAAGGACTATTTAATTTTGTAGTTGAACTTTTACGAAATTTAAATTTAGATATTAAATACATGAGAGGTCAAGGGTATGATAACGGTGCCAATGTGCGTGGAAAGCATATTGGCTTACAAAGACGTATACTGGACGCTAATCCTCGAGCTTTTTTTGTGCCATGCGCTGCACATAGCTTAAATTTAGCAGTAAATGATGCTGCTAAAGTATCAAATGAAACAGTAAACTTTTTTAATATAGTACAAGAACTCTACGTTTTTTTTCTCTTCCTCCACAAAAAGATGGGATATTAATAAAAAAAAATTCCTGAATTAAATCTAAAACCCCTAAGTGATACTAGATGGTCAAGTAGGGTAGATGCTATAAAGCCATTAAAATTTCATTTAATTAAAATTTGTGAGAGTCTTCTAGAAATAGCGGATTACGATACTTTTAACACAGAAAGTAGGCATAAAGCAAGTTCTTTACTATTAAATATCCAATCATTTAAATTTATTTGTAGTGTAATTATTTGGTATGATTTCAGATTAATATTGTAAGCAAAATGATGCAAAGTGTAACAATCGACATTAAAGTATGTCAAAACTATTTAAAGAATTTAGTCGATCAGCTCAAAAATTATAGAAATAGTAATTTTTTTGAGGAAATAATTGCTCAAGCGGCAAAATTCGCCGCCGATCTTGAGATAGAGCAAGATTTTCCCGCAATCAATACTACTAGACGAAAATATAAACCAAAGTTTTTTGATTATGAACATAGGGATGAAGCACCTCAAAATGCCAAAACCGCGTTTAAAGTTAATTTTTTTTAAGAATGATTGATCAAGTACTAAGTTCTTTAAATAGTAGATTTGATATGATCTCTAATTATAACAATGGTTTTTTTAGTAATATTTTTACATTATGTGACGATGATCTCCTAAAGAACTGCCAAGCTCTACAACAGAAGCTTACTGATGCGGTAAAGGTGGAGGCTGATATTGAGGAAGATGTTTTGTTTAATGAGATTAAAGCTTTAAAGTTGTTTTCAATTCCTCATTCTTCAAATCCTCTAGATATATTGCAATATATATATTTGAACACAATTTAACCTCATCTCTGCCAAATGTTACAATTTCCTTAAGAATACTCTTAACTTTACCAGTATCTGTGGCTTCTGGGGAGAAGTCATTTTCAAAATTAAAAATAATAAAAAATTTTCTTCGATCAACTATGCATCAAGAGAGACTATCTGGGCTAGCAATATTAGCTATAGAGCAGGAGATGGTTGACAAAATCGATTTTGATGAAGTAATAAAAGAATTTGCTGCCGTTAAATCAAGAAAAACACCTATTTAACCTAATAAAAGTTTTAAGTGACGGATTAAAGATGTTTTTTTTTGTTATTAATTAATAATTTATTAATTATTATTTCCAATAAAAATTAAATAAAAAAAAATTTCTGTTGTTTTATTATAAAATAAAAAAAAATATTTTTTTTTATAACTGGATTTCGTACATTAATAACAGGCGCCAAAATAATGTCCCGCACGCGGGCGCCACTCAGCCTTGCGGGGCCCTGTCTGAAGCTATCCGAGTTTTCGATTATGGAAACGTGCGATTAGATTATTAGCAGGTCTTGGTTTTAGAGAACATTGTTTCAATCCCTTTATCAACTTAGGTATTATGCAACTACCATCATTATCCATTTATTACACACTATTAGAGATTGATTCCATGAATGATACCATGTTGACACATTCTGATATACATACCTATGACCTATTACAATATTTTGCCAAATTCAGTCAAACTACTGTCTTATAAATCTTTTAAAAGCCAAATTAAGACATACCTTACTCATAAGTGTTACTATACAGCAGAAGCTTATTTTCAAGATAAATTTATTCTTAAATTGGTTGATTTTTAAATATCGTTTACATTTTAATTACATGTTGTTGGTTAATACTAATTGTAACGTGATATATTTAGGTTTTTTTGTATGTTTATACAATGCTTTTGTATTTAAGGATTTTGAAATTCCATAAAAATTTGCAATTCTTTGATGTGGTTAAATAAATATTGCTATTATTATTATTACTATTATTTTAGGTTTAATGGCACCAACTACAATGGTTTTATGGCCATTTATCTTTTTTTTTTTGGCTGATATTTATATACTGCTGTAGGTTTGTTTGTTTCAGGTATTTTATAATTCTTTCTATTGATTTTTTTGCATGTTGTTATCAATCTCCAAATTTTTCCTTATTTGGGTGTATTCTGGACATCCAATAAATATATGTTTTAGTGTTACATAGACAATGCATTGATGACATTCTTTTCTTTCCGTTTTACCTAACAAAAAGTTGTGTGCCAAGTTTGTGTATCCAATTCTAACTCTGGTGAGCACCACTTGGTCTCTTCTTGTTAATTGACATGTAGTTTTTCAAGGGCTTGTGTATTTTTTGTTTGTGCTTAACCCATTAGCGCCTAAAGGCACCGTATGGAGCCACAAAACATCAATGTTAAAAATGCGGTGTAAGTACGATATTTCATTACTTTTCGCCAATCCACCTATTTACATATCTTTAGTATGATTTATGAAGCCGTTAGACGAGTTTATGCAGCGCTCTGTTTACGTTTGGAATTTTTTAGTGTCAAGTGAAATATTCGTTTTTATCAGCTGATAGAAAACATGTACATCGACTTTGTGTAAGTATAATAGCAATTAGATATTTTATTTTATACCAGTTCATATTATGATACATAAAATCATATTCCCATTCGAGAATAATTTTATTGATTGTTTGTTTATGTATAATATTGTTGTAAATATCGGTGTTCCCATATGGGCCCGTTAGGCGGTATTTCACTTGGACTAAATTTTAAAGCTGTGCATTTTGTTTTAGTGGAATTTCCCTTCAGGAAGCGTTAGATATGGCTTATGACGACGAAAATGTTGAAAATATTAATATTGAGCCTCCAGAGAGCAACGAGCTGACTGATGAAGATTCAGCAGATGAAGATGTAGGTGGTTTAGTCGATAATCTAACTGCTAGGCAACTTACTGCTAAAGCAGAACAACGATAGACTAGGCATTGATTGTGATAATATGGAGGAACCAGAAGGAGTGCCATGTGCTTTAGAGCCGAGTGATAGTAACAGTAGATCCACTTTAGTATTGACTGCAAAACCTGCTACAACCAAGTTTAACGAAGGAGAATTACCAGAGGGCTACCGTGAATTTCCAGCAGAAAATTATTCGAAGTACAGCACAGTGAGCTGCGTTGAATTATTTGAATTATTTTTTTCCGATGAGATATTACAAAATATACTTATCGAAACTAAAAATTATGCTTTACAGAAGAATTGCGCTGACCCACAAATAACCACTGAGCAACTAAGAGTATTTTTAGGAATTCTGATTTTGAGTAGTATAAACATCTTACCGTCAAAGAGGCATTATTGGGAGAATTCTAATGATATAAAAAATCCAATGGTACCCGAAGCAATGCGACGTGACAGGTTTTTAGAAATTTGTAAATTTGTTCACTTTGCCGACAATAACACCCTAGATGGCAAAGATAAGATGTATAAATTACGACCACTTACCGACCATCTAAAGAAAAAATGTATTGAGCATTTTGTTCCAGAACAGAATTTATCATACGATGAGTCTATGATTCGATATTATGGTTACCATGGATGCAAACAATTCATCCGTGGAAAACCAATAAGATTCGGGTACAAAGTTTAGTGTTTGAATGCTCCAAGTGGCTACCTTATAAATTTTGAGATTTATCAAGGGAAAAATCCCAGATCAAACTCAAACTATGAAACCTTGGTTGGTAAACCTGCAGCTCCTCTGTTGCAAATGATTGAAGAATTGGATGATAAAAGATTTCTAAGATATAGTTTCTTTTTTGATAATTTGTTCACTAACGCAAATCTTCTATGTACCCTGAAAGTAAATGGATATGGAGCCACTGGCACCATACGCGAAAATAGGCTGCTTAGAGATATTCTACTGATTCCAAAAAAAAAACAATTGGAAAAGCAAGTTAGAGGAGATGTTTCGTATATTTTGGAAAAAAATAGTGCTGTTATTTATGTAAGATGGAAGGATAATAAAGTTGTTACGCTGGCAAGTTCACTATATGGGGTGACGCCAGTAAAACCAGTTGATAGGTTTAGTAGGAGTGATAAGAAAACAATTTCCATTCCCAGACCCGATTTGGTCATGCGCTACAATAAAAATATGGGTGGAACAGATCAAATGGATAACAATATTTCATGGTGAGATATTTTAATTTTTCTTCAATTTCTAGTTATCAAATTGGAATTCGTGCCAAAAAATGGTATTGGCCGATTTTTACGTATCTCATAGATGCAGCCATTTCAAACGCCTGGATATTATGCAGGAAAAGTGGCCGAAAAATCAATCAACTCGACTTTAGGAGGAATATCTTACAGGTACAGTAGAACAAACAATTGTTAGAGAGAAAATATTTTGATGTTTCCTTTAATTGATATCAGGTATCAGGTATCAGGTATGATGGTATGCATCATTATGTAACCACAGTTCCGGAATGTAAAAGAAGACGTTGTGGTGGTGAAAACTGTAGCAGCCGAGGAAGAACAATGTGCTGCAAATGCAATATAGGCCTATGTGTTGACTGTTTTCGAAAGTTTCATACTACACAATAATATTTACTTCTAATTTTAATTAAGGTTTCGTTCAAATGACAAGATACTTTTTACTTTTTTTTATTGTGCATTTCGCTAGTGAGGTTACGCCTAAAGGTCCCATATGGGAACACCTTGTTTTTTGGTTAATGGAGAAAAAAAATTACCTAAGATGACTAAATATGTTAAATAAAAATATTTGCTACTCGTTTATATTAAAATTTAAAAAAAAAATTAGATTTTTTTTTTTGGCGTTAATGGGTTAAGAATGTGGCAGATTGGTTCCATAGTGTGTCCCTTTTCTCAAGACACTTAGTTCTTAGGTATTTTTTAAAGTCATTTGAGTGGGCTGAGGTGACATCTACTTTCCCTTTGGCCGCATTATTTGCAGGAACGTCTGCATTGTTGTTTTCAGGTATACCCATATGTCCTGGTATCCACAATACTGTTGTGTTTTTTAACTGGCTGCTAAGGTAACGCAATTGATTTTTGATACTGTTCACTAAAGGATCTTTCGTTGAAGTAACATTGTGAATCGCTTACATTGAACTTAGTGAGTCTGTGCATATGAGGAATTCAGCGTTATTTTGGTATCGACAAATCAGGAGAGACTGCCAAATTGCGTAAAGTTCTGCGTTATATACAGTAGAAATGTTATTTAATGACCAACTGTGGCTTGTTCCGTTCATGTGAACAGCGCTTCCTACTCCATACTTAGTTTTGGAATCATCTGTAAATATTTTTGTGCAATTGGGGCGACTGGACATAATTTGGGAAACGTGTGCTTGGTATGTAATTGGCAGTGAATCTTGTTTCTTAGTATAGGTTAAGTCAAATATAAATTCAGTTTTTGGTGTTATCCAGTATGTGTGTTCTAGATTAGTGTGCCCAATCAGATGTGTTACGTTGATATGTTTTTCTTTTAATATTTATGATGCCCTTATAAGTGCTGGTCTACTTGCAGTTGGCTGAGCTTCATAAGTTTGACGGATTTTAACATTTTCGATTGCTTCGTGGTTAATGTGTTGTTTTAGTGCCATTATTTTTGTTGAATAGTTTAGAAGTAAAATTTGCCTTCTGATATAAAGCGGTGGGACAACGACGTCTGCATATGTTGCTAGAGTGGGACTTGTTCTGAATGCACCGGTTGTCATTCTTGTAGCAGTCGTGTGTATAATTTCTAATTGTTTTAGCTTCGATTTTCTGGCAGACGTATACACGATACTTCCGTAATCCATAATAGATAATATGAACGATTTATAAAGTTGTATCAGCGTTTGCCCATCCGATCCCCAATTCATATTACATAAGCACCTAATTAGGTTCAATCTTTTTTTTACATTCTGCAGTTAGGTAATCTACATGCTCTCTAAAATAAAGTTTTTTATCAACAACAACTTTGTCTACTAGTTTAATAGGAGCGCCATTTATATGTAAGTTTGGCTCGTTGTGTTCCTTCCTTAATCTGCAGAAGTGTATTGCAGCGGTTTTACTTTCTTTGAATCTTAGGCCTATTTGGTCTGCTAGTTCTACAATTTGATTGATTGCTGTTTGCAACCCATCCCCATTATTACCTATGGCGTTGTTTTCACTAAATATTACAAGATCGTCTACATAGAGACATTTGTAAATTGTAGGCTGATTTAGAGTTAGTAAATAATTAATGCCAATAATGAATAGGGTGCAGCTTAACACTGACCGTTGAGGTATGCAGTTTTCTTGTATGTGGATTTTTGACAAGGTGTTACCAATTCTCACAGCAAAACTGCGGTAGGACATAAAACTTTGCACAATCTGAGGTTTTATATTTCAGTCACGTAAGGTTTTGATTACGTTATACCTCCACATTAGTTCACAAGCTTTATGTACGTCCAATGTAACAGCTATTGTGTGATTTCGCTTTATGAAGCTATTTAATATGTGATTCTCTAAGTAGACTAACGTATCAATTGTGGAATCAAATTTACGGTATCCGGTTTGAAATTTAGAAATGAGTTGATGTGACTCTAATAGCCATACTAACCATTTGTTCACCATTTTTTCAAATATATTACTTAATCAGCAGTTAAGCGAGATAAGATCTGTAATTAGTAGGGTTTGTGATATCTTTCTCAGGTTTAGGTATTGGTATTACTATAGAGTGTTGCCATTTGATTAGGTATGTTCCTATTTCGTATATTGCGTTATATATCTTTAACAGTTCTTGTTCTCTAGGTAAAGGTAGTTTTTCAAGCATTACGTACATCACTGTATCCGGCCCAGGAGCTGTATTTATACCATTACTGGGAGCTTTGCTTAATTCAGTAAGTGTAAACGGCTGGTTGTAATGACGTATTTCATCCGTTTTGAAATTTATTTCTTGTTCTTGTTGCCGCGTGGTTACCTTAAACACGTCTCTCGGAGCTCCTATTTTGTTCAAACTGTTGTGCCAGGGCTTCAGCGATATCTTCAGTTTCCATTAGGTTGTTTCCTTCTACTATTAGCAGTGGAGAAATACTTTGGTACCGTTTGCCTATTTATTATTATTATTATTTTTTTTTTCTTATTGTTATAGCGCATCGACTACTGTGGTCTTTAGCGCTTTTTCGTGTTTTATATTTTGTCGTACATATTAATCACTTTTAAAAATCGCAGTACGTTTTGTATATGTTCAGTGTCTATGAAAGCTGTTCCTAGTGTGTTTGACACAGAGTATAGGTTTCGTTGTGGAGCATAAATTGTACATGAGCAGATTATGAGTTCGATTGTTAGAGGTGTTGAGCAATGTTCGCATGTTGGTTGAGCAATCTTCAATAAAATGTGTTTGTGAGTTATATTTGTGTGTCCGATTCTTATTCGGTGAATTATACTACTTTCTTTTCTAGAGAAGCCCGTGTTTAATTTCCATTTATTAACTGATGGTTTTATATTTCTCAGTTGACCGACAGATCTGGTCCAGTTCTCTTGCCATATTATTTTTATTTTGTTCTGGATATATTTGGCAACGTTGGAATTAATTGCAATTTCAGTTTTGGTTATTGTCTCAATTTCAGATTCTTCTGCTGCAAGGCGAGCAGCTCTTCTACTCTTTCATTACCTTTAATGTTTATATGGCTGGGCACCCATAAAATACAACTGTGCGTCCTAGATTGTTAAGATGGGTAATCAAGATAAAATCATCTGAACTAAGGGGTTTGTTGCGTGTGGATTTTAAGAGCCATAAGGGCACTGTAAGTGTCGCTTATTACTAAAATCTTGTCCAGCCGGGTGTTACTTCAGAGTAGCGAAGGGCTTGCCAAATCGCATATAATTCTGCATTGTACCTGTCATTTGTGCTGGCATAGACCATCTATACTTTTATTGTTCACCGAAAAGCAGATCCTACACCCTGATTATATTTTGAGCCGTCAGTGTATAAAGTAAGATAGCCACTAAAATTGGCAAGCAATGCGTTAAGTTCTGCATGATAGATGGCTGATGGAGTATTTGCTTTTGTATTTCGATAGCTGTGTTACAATTTGATTTGCGGCACGCGCCATGGCGGAACTTCCAATGGTCCTAGAGGTAGCATTTGTGGAAATGTTTCATGAATACGTTCTAAACTTTTTCTGACGTTATACCATAGTGGTTTGTGTAGTCTTTGTCTGGTTTGAAACACATCATCATTATGAAATAAGATCTTATGATTTGGATGATTTGGCTGAGCATTTATTTTACAGGCATACGCTAGAGTCTGTATGAGCGATGTAATGTAATGGGGTGATTCCAGATTCACAAGACAAGCTGTCAATGGGGCTAGTATAGAATGCACCTAGAGCATACCTCATCGCTGCATTCTGTATTGCCTCTAGGGAATCTAAGGTGCTTTTTGACGCTGATGAGTACGCTTCGCATCCGTAATCAATTTTGCCCCACAAGCGATTTGTAAATTCTTATGATTACTTGAATCTGCTCCCCACCGAGTACTGGCTAACATTCTAATGATATTAAGTGAAGCTTTACACCGTACAGTTAATTCATCAATATGGTCTTTCCAAGTCAGGGTGTTGTTTAGTTTTAGACCCAGAAACATACCGTGATCCTTACATTGAATGTGTTTATTATTCAATGTAAGGAGAGGACCATAATGCGGTTTTCTTAGTTTACAGAAATGCAAACAGTAGGTCTTCTCTGATGACAAGTTAAATCCCATTCTTTCCGAATTGACTGATACAGAATCGAGAACCTGCTGCATTTTCGTATTTATTTTTCCAATTGTAGGGGCAGTGTAGAGTAATAACAGGTCGTCAACGTGCAGGTAAGTATGTATATCAGAAGGCAGGGAGGATACTAAAGCGTTAATCGCGATTGCGAATAATGTTACGCTCAAAGTTGACCCTTGAGGTATGCCATTTTCTAAGTATTTGCGTGTTGAAAGATGATTACCTACTCGAACTCTGAAAAATCGTCTTTCAAGAATCGATGATATAAATATAGGTAGGTTTCCCTTAAATCCCCATTCGTATAGCTTTTGCAGCACTCCATGTCTCTATGTCATGTCAAAAGCCTTTTCAACATCCAAGAAAACCGCTACGGCATGGTGTCTGCGTGAGAAAGCTTCAAGAACGACATTTTGTAGATGGACAAGATGATCTACTGTTGACCTGTATTTTCGGAATCCTGCTTGACAATTTGACAATAATCCTCGTTTTTCTAGAATCCACATTAATCTAGAACTGACCATGCGTTCTATAACCTTTGCCATGCAAGAAGTCAAGCTGATCGGTCTATAACTTGCAGCAAGATAAGGATTTTTACCGTTTTTTAGAATGGGGACGATTATTGCATCTTTCCAGCAGATAGGATACTTGCTTTCAGCCCATATTGTGTTAAAGGCGTCGAGAAGAAGCATCTTATATTCAGCCGTAAGATTTTGCAGCATTTCGTTCCGTATAAGATCTCCACCGGGAGACGAAGCTTTGTTTCCCTTGAGAGCGTTTTCCAGTTCACCGATAGTGAATGGTATGTTATATTCCTCCCTCTCTGGATCTATGAAATCTAATAATTCAAATTCTCTTTCAGCTTTTGTGCTTTGAAAGGATCCACTATAGTTGGTAGAACTACTGGCACGTTCAAACTGGTCTGCTAATATTTCAATTACTTCGTCAGGGTTGCATGTCA
Source organism: Vesta saturnalis (assembly GCA_036346205.1). Lineage (NCBI taxonomy): Eukaryota > Metazoa > Arthropoda > Insecta > Coleoptera > Lampyridae > Vesta > Vesta saturnalis. Next base: position 3,622 of record JARFJB010002429.1, on the reverse strand, counting down.
CGGAGTTGTTGTTTTGTAACTGTATGGAGTTTGTTATATGCTTGCCCGATATCGACTTTATTTTGTTCCATATAGTTGAGTTTGTTGTGTCACGTGTTATAGTGGACACGAAATTATTCCACGAATTTCGTTTGCTTTGTAAAATTAATCGTCGAGCAAACGCCCTCGCTTTTTTAAATTGTATTAGGTTCTCATTCGTAGAATCTCTCCGGAAAACATTTAATGCTCGTTTTTTAAATGCTATTGCCTCGCTAACTTCTTTATTCCACCATGGTACCATACGTTTAAGATATTTCCCTCCAGATCGTGGGATGGCAGCAGCGGCTGCGCTTATTATACCATTCGTAATATTACAAATCTTCCTCGAAGCAGTGTGTTGGTCCATAGGTGGAATGAGATGCTCTTGGAAGATATCCCACCGAGCGTCGGAAATTTTCCATCGAGTCGAACTTTGTATAGGTGTGCTACGCTTTTCAGTATCAATTATTATGGGAAAGTGATCACTATAGTAGAGATTATGGAACTTTCCATGAGAATAATGTAGCAATTCGGGCAGATACCATAGTGATATCTATAGCAGAAAAAGTACTAGATCTGGCACAGAGATGAGTACTTTTGCCCGTATTTAATAAAAATAGATTGCTTGTGTCCATTATGTTTTCAATGAGCTCCCCATTAGTGTCAGGGATGATCCCCATAAACGACTGTGAGCATTGAAGTCCCCAACAACATGTATGGACCAGGTAGCTGAGCTATAACATCTAGGATGTTGTTTTGCTGCCAATCACTATTTGGTAAATATATGTTGCAGATTGTCAGTTTTATAGGTACGCTAATATGCACTGCAACAGCTTGTAGATCCGTCCTAGTTGGTACAGTGTCAAATTGAACGTCATCTCTAATCAATACTGCAACTCCGCCCTTAGCTCTTATATTAGGAACAGCATCTTTCCTAAAGTGCTTGTACCCACGCATAAAATAAGGTTGATTTGGTCTTAAGTGGGTTTCTTGCAGGCAAATACATAGAGGGTTGTATTCGTTAATTATGAGCTTAAGCTCACAGTGATGATGGATGATACCATTACAATTCCATTGTATAATTGCACCCATAATTAGTTTTTTAAAATGTAATTGATATGTGTCCAAAGTATCAATTAACGAATAAATAAATTAGGACGAATACGAATAAATATAAATATAAATATGAATATAAAAGACGGCACATGTAGACATTAACTAAAAATATCACAGATCAAATATATCACAGATACGAAGATAGAACAAATAAATAAATATAAATATGTAATATCACAGATAGTTAATCACAGCTGTTATTTAGTAACACTCCTCATCGTTCTCAGCGCCTGAGGCACGCGAGGGTGGTTTCCTTAGTTTGCCTTTTGGCCATCCCACTTTCCCTTTTGCCTTTGTTTGAGATGCATTAGAGCCCGATGACATATTGTCTTCTTCGGAAACGGACCTGGCTTCTCAGTCTACTTTCCGCTTTTCGTTGCTTTGGGTAGCTAGATGTTGAGTAGGTGGCATTAAAAACGAACTCGGTTGATTGTCCTCAACTGATTTTTGAATTAAGGGAGTAATTGCCCCAATTAAAAGAGGTAAAAGCTCTTTTGCTAATGCTGGGACATCAACCTTAGACGGTACAGCAGCAGACGCAGCTGCCTTAGCATAAGTGCACCTGCGGTAGGGCAGATGTCAATTTTCCTTTTCGCTTCCAGATAAGTAATGTTTTCTTTTACTCGAACTTCTTGGATGGCACTTTCCTGCTTGTAGATCGGGCAGTTTGAGGCTCGAGCAGAATGAGCTCCACCACAATTGACGCACGTGATTGGTTCAACGCAAGGAACACCAACGTGCGATGATTTACCACAAACACATAAATCCTCCTCTAATGCACATCTTTAAGACGTGCGCCCAAATTTATTGCACCGAAAACACCTCATCGGTGGTGGTACGTATAACAACGCTCAAGGAGTAGAACGCAACTTTAATGGTTTTCGGTATATGGGTGTTGAAAGTTAATACATGGTTTGGAGTATCCAAAGCTCCCCATTCCTCCTAGCTTTGATTCTTCTTACCTCAATTACCCTTGGCACAATTCCTCGCAAATATCATCGATTGAGCAATTTAATAAATCGTGACAAAAAATAACACCTTTAGACACGTTCATGGTTTTGTGGGCAAATACCTCAGTTTCAAAGTCTCCCAGTTTTGTAGTATCTAAGACCCTTCTGGATTGCTTATTGGTGCTAGTCTCAATTAATATGCCGTCTTTTATTTTCTTCGTCATTTTTAACGCTCCATACATTCCATACAAACACTTCTGAATATAGAATGGACTAATTCTGTCAAAATTAAGTCCGTCCTTCCTCTTCAGAACCAAGAACCGGGGCAAAACCTCCGTCACTGGGCTCCTGTTTTCGGCTGGTTTAAAGGCAGACCCTCCAGGCCTCCATATTTAAAGAGTTGGCACTCCTTTGTGTGGATTTAACTTGACTCATGTTAATATTCCCACGAGTAGGGACCAACAAAGCTCCCGTGAATCAGTGGGCCCTTGACCCACGAGGGGGACTTAATACTGTGGAGAGGCCCCAGATTCGTCCACAGGCGTTTCAACGCTAGAGACCAGGCTCCCCCCTGGCCACGCTCAGGCATCCCTTCGCGTAATCCCTTTAGCACCTAAAACTGCCAAACGACCTTGGGATTGGGGGATTTTTTATAGAGGTTACCTTCCTCGCAGTCCAGGCGGTAAAGCCAAGACCACCGACGCTACCTGTACGACGTTCCTAGCCACGCCCTGCTAGAGTCTCTGAAGTACAGTTCGGTTGCGGTATTAGGAGACGGCTAGCGCTCAGCTGCCCCCAGCAAGGACATCCCGGGATGCCACACCCGTATACGCTTTTGACGGCGCATGTCCTGGGAAGAGTAGAAAGAAGGAAGTGGTCTCAGTTTTCGCTGTGAGCCTGAAGAGAACAAGAGTTGGAGCAAGTGCTCCGACAGAAAAGAGTTAAAGTAAGGAAGCCACTCAAGACTAGTATAAGAAAAGTGTACTTCCAGCTAAGGAGACGCAGGGTTGCCATCCCTGTTCTCGTTAGATACGAGGTCCGACGTGGACTGGTCCGCGACACCGTATTCTTTAGAGCTAACAGTGGTGGGTTGCCCCCACGAGCTCATATTTCGGTGTTGGCCTTGCATCACTTACGATCATTCCCCTATCCGCCACCTGGGGACGCGCCTAGTAGGTAGTCCAACCCCTAGGTATTATTATTATTTTTTTTTTTTTTTGTGTAGCGCATTGACTTCTGTGGTCATTAGCGCTTTACATTATCCTCCTTTCTCTTCATTATATTTCTTGGTACACCGCTATATTTTTAAGAACCTAATTGTCTTTTCGATGCCTTCTTTTTGGTGAGTATTTCTTCGATATTATTTGTTAATTACACATATCTCTAATGTTTTTATTGCAGGGCATTGACATAGGACGTGATTGACTGTGAGGACGTGATCCTCGCAGTAATTAACGATGGTCGTTCGGAAGAAGTAATAATATGAGTGTGTCAATTTAGTATGTCCAATCCTCAGTCTTGTTATTCTAGTCTGACTT
>JARFJB010002428.1:3295000-3369539 GCA_036346205.1 Vesta saturnalis | reverse complement strand
TGTTGCATTTCTGATTTTTGGCAACAGTAAGTAACCGTAAAAAATAGATCATTATTGAATACCTTGCTTTGCCGTGTTTAATACAAACGATGGAGATGGATGTATGTATATAGCTTGGACCACCACCATTATTTTTTAACATTTTAATAATTAGTAAAATGCGTGTTTGAAACAAAACCTAAAAAAAATAGCATGTACCTTATATTTTCTAATTAAATTTAATAAACCGGCATCCATAGTAATGGAAAATACAGCAAAAAATATTAAGTGAACGTAGTAAATGTTGATTTCAGCTTTAACACTTTCATAATATAACATGACCAATAATTATAGTATATCGATCATAAATATCACCTAGGGTGATTACACATATTGCAGATGATATCAAATGAGAAATAATAGCTTAAGGGATTTCGGAACGCAAATAACTCTACAATTATGAAGTTGCAGTTTATAAGATTAATAATAACGAAAATGTATTTACATACAAATAAACATAATTTCTTCAAAGTTAGATTTCAGTTCCAATTTAAGAATTGAAAATAAAGTATTATACAAGATTTCTGATATATTTCACTGACGAACTTTCCGGAAGTCCTTAGGGATATTAGGAAACGTCAAGATATACAAACATTATATTGCAGTAAGACGAGCGTCCAGTCTGCCCTACTTGTCGACAAGAAATGAGATCTGAAACAGTGAAGCTTGAAATGATATATTTCTAGCGTCTACGTGAAGTCTACGAAATACTACTAGTTTGTCTTCTCTTTGTTGTAACTGTAACACATTGCATTTCATATCAAAATATTGTTCAGAATTTTAAATTTTGAACATGAAGCTGTCAAGTTTTACACTTTGTTGATTGCAATAAACTCTGCTTTGATGTTACTATATGAGTAAATAGAGATTCAGCAAATGCTATCAGAGATACGTTTTCAGTTTAATTTTCAAGTTCAGTTTCTTAAGATGTTACAGTTTAATTTAACGTCATAACCAAAATTTGTATTCCTTCTAGGCTTAAAAGCATTATCCTGAAATGCCTTAGAGAAATTTAATTTTGTGTCCATTAGTATAATTTTCTTTTTAAAAATTAAATTTGTACAAATAAAATTATAACTGCGATATGATTGTGGACGTACTATATTCCTTATTATATGCTTACTACATACGAAATTTTTACCCCATTTAATCTAAGACTTAATTTGATAATATTTTAACTGATTATTTAACTAATTATTAATAGTTGCCCAATTAGGCATAAAAGAACATAGACAAGCTTTATTGCAATACTCAAAAGTAACAAAATACACGTCAGTAAACCCCATATAATTAAAATCCTGCTATTAATATTAATTAAGGCCGTTGCTTTAGCTCAGGTAATAAATTACTTCGAATTAGGAACTTTAATATAAAAGATCATTTTATTATCTCAGATTTTAAAACAATTCACACAATGCTTTAGAACAAGGTTAGTATTTTCTCCTGGCCTTTTGTATAATCAATGAACATGTTTATTTGGATACTCATATATATTTTTGCATAATTACTGCACATTTTAAAATTACCGTTTACCCGACAGTTTTGCCTTATAAATTAATGATTAATGTCATTGCGTGCTCACTTAATTTTAATTTATGTTAGATTTGGAGAGAAATATTAGAAATAATTTCATTTTAATTACTCACTAACTTCTTTCCACATTTTAATCAATTTGAGTATAAAAACGTTTCATTGCTTATTGCGTTTCCATATTTTTTTTCTTTTGCTTTGATAATGATTAATTTAACATAAATTTAAACAATTGGAAATGCTTTTAACTTTCCCGATATTTTAAGCGGTGACGTTCAACTATTAAGACGTAATATTAATTCATTTATACTATGTCAACCCTACTTGCCAAGTTCTTGTAAATACATACTGGAATTGAAGCAAATGTAGCATGGAACGTTTCCATTATATTACATATGTTGTAACAAAACATTTCGAGTGCTGCGATTTTCATATGAAATAAGAAGCCTTCTAAAAACATTTTTAGTTGTCACTATTAACCTGGAAAGCATTGTGCAACATAAATTGAAAATAGCGTTCGGTACATAAATTTTTATAGTATTTATTTAAAAAATATGGAAGGATGCCTCAAATAGAATTAGAATTCCGCTAAGAAAAATCTAACGTGGCTAGCACATCGCCTTCCTACGCATGTAAGGGTAATCTTTCATTACCAAATAGGAAAAGGAGACTTATCCGTCGAAGCACCGCAATTTATAACATATCAATTTAAGAAACTCGAAAATTATAAAAATATACGGCTGATAGTTAGTGGAAAAGGATTAAACATTATAATCCCTTCGTAACAAGATTTTTTCTCTCGTTCTTACTGTCCGCCTAAAGGGGACGTTATTATAAATAGAATTCGAAATTGAACTGAAAATATCCATATTGAGGTCACCGATTACAAAAATGTGGTATTTGAAAAATGTCAACAATGTCTGTGTCTGAGAGTGCGAATGTGTGAGTATTTCAGTGTGTGAGTGTCAGGATGTGTAAGTGTGTGAGTGTGTGAGTGTGTGAGTGTGTGAGTGTGTGAGTGTGTGAGTGTGTGAGTGTGAGGTGTGGTGTGAGTGTGAGGTGTGTGAGTGTGAGTGGTGTGAGTGTGTGGGTGGAGTGTGTGAGTGTGTGAGGTGTGGTGTGTGGAGTGTGGGTGTGAGTGTGGGTGTGAGTGGTGGTGTGAGTGTGAGTGTGTGAGTGAGTGTGGAGTGTGTGAGTGTGTGTGTGAGTGTGTGAGGTGTGGTGTGAGTGTGTGTGTGAGTGTGGTGAGTGTGAGTGTGTGAGTGTGAGTGTGAGTGGTGTGTGAGGTGTGTGTGTAGTGTGTGAGTGTGTGGTGTGAGTGTGTGAGGTGTGAGTGTGGGTGAGTGTGTGAGTGTGTGAGTGTGTGAGTGTGTGAGTGTGGTGAGTGTGGAGTGTGTGGGTGGTGTGAGTGTGTGAGTGTGTGAGGTGTGAGTGTGTGGTGTGTAGTGTGGAGTGTGTGAGTGTGTGAGTGTGTGAGTGTGTGAGTGTGTGGTGTGTGAGTGTGTGAGTGTGTGTGTGTGGAGTGTGATGTGTGAGTGTGTGAGTGTGTGAGTGTATGACGTAAGATATTAGAACGTAGACAAAGAAACAAAAAGAAGTTAGCAAGTACAACAGACGGTAAGTCCTACACTTATCTGCTGTTAGAAATACACCGTCTAGCTCATAGGAGGCGGGCAGGGTCAGAAGTATTTATTTAACAGGCGCCAGGAGTTGTTCCCGGAAGTCGAACGCAGTACTACCCCAACTCCTGGATAGTAATGTATGTGCAGGTAAGTACAGGAAGGAAAGGATAACATTCACAAAGAACGGGAAAAATAAGATAATAAGTCTCTCGAACGTATCGTTATATTCTGAAGTAAAAAAAATAACAATTTGGTTTAATGGTAGCAGTTAACAACAAAAAATAATAACTCAGCTATCTGCGTAGTATAAACAACGCCTTGAGAAAGTTTATAAATATAATTACAAAATCATTAACCCGTTAATGTTTCCCAAAATTATAACCCAGAATATTTCCAAATAATAGATATACTATATACTATATGTACACCCCAAAGAAAAATATTAATTTAATTAACTTTCGCAAGTACTCAGAGCGTATTTAATCCAGCTCAACCGCTTTATCAAAAAATAAAATAGAGATAAAATACTTACAATATTTATAATATGTTTCTCTTTTCACGATGGAAGGCCTTCCACCAATTACCCCTGAAAGAGAAGCTTAAAAAATTACGCTAACAGCGCGTAAGAAAATTATTTACAGTTACCAAAACAGAAACTTGCTGCCGTTGTACACCAAAATTGTAGCAAATACATGTTTAATCGGTAAAGTTCAAATTTACACCCAAAATCAAAATAATCGTTAAGTAACCTTTATACGGGAATGATGTACCTATAGTCATACCAAGTTACAATGCGTTGAGATAGAAAATAGCGAGTTTTATCTTAAAGTATAAAATAGCAGTTAAATTATGACCCTAATAACTTATATTGAATACAAAATTCCAAATATATTTACTATGAGAAGTAACAAATAGTGAGTTTTATCCTAAAGTATGAAATAGCAGTTAAATTGTAGCAAATAACAAGTTGATAGCAGTTCTACAATAACAGCTGCATAACAGTGTTAAATATTTATATCTTTATCACGTGAGGAGTCGGCCTCTGAACAGTAGTAGATATGCAAATGGCCGCCAACTCGACCCACATCAACGATGAGGTTTGCATTCCAAAAAGAATATTGAAAGCCGCAAGAGTAATGTTGCCAGTAACGTTATATGAAGCACTAAAGTACTTTGTGTCGGGGTTGAATATTAATGGTACATTGAGATTTGCATTTATAACTAATTAGCGTAGGTATGTACATTTATAGTGTGTACTTCTAGTCAATAACTAATCAATTGTTGTTTTAGTACCTTCGTATCACTCCAAATGAGTTATAGGATAATGAGGAAGTCATAGATGTATACGAAATAAAACATGCACTAATCTGACCTGTTAACGCTGGTTACCTCACACCAGTTCCATAAATGGAAAATATAACCACTATCATGAACATAGTTAAACAGCACGCATGAAGTATATGTAGTTACATATAACCCAATTGATGGTAATATCCGAGAAGCCAGTTTCAAAATATGTGACGATTAATAAGGTTTACTGTTACTTTTATTTTTCGGTTTCTATTTTCGCACTATGTTGTAAGACGTGCGATAAATGTAAAAACCACGAGCCTGTGAAGTTCGAATCTAAAATTTTATACTTGTAGATTGTATGGGTTCCGTTCCCCTTATTGGACACTATTAAATTTTGTTTATAATCCGCAAACTTTGCGATCAATAGGACTAGAAAATTTGGTAGAAATTCCTATTGGTTTGACATCTTTACCAGAATCCGAAACAATTTCGTATATTAGCAAGTGTAAAAGAAACCACAGAATTTTCATAGTGTCTCCAAAATGGCGGAGAAGAAAGTGAAAATTTTGTTATCAAAATCGAATTTGTGATCTATTAGATTTATGTCCAATAAAACGATTTCCCATTGCTTATTTGATACATTAAACCTCATCCTCTTACGAGAATTTCGTAAACTAACTTAAAGTATTGGTGTTTACAACCACTGTATAGTACAGAGTTTGGCTACATGCCGACAGATGTCATACCTATTTACTTTTGATGAATTATTAACATTAACCGGATTTTTTAATTACACAATAGAAGACATGTAAATACTGATTGTACGAATTGTGCGTTTAGTACATATCGAAAAGAAGTTAAAATAGATAATTTTCTGAATTAACAGAATTATGCACCAATGAATTTTTGTACGTTACAAGTGTGTGAGTGTGTGTGTGTGTGTGTGAGTGTGTGAGTGTGTGAGTGTGTGAGTGTGTGAGTGTGTGAGTGTGTGAGTGTGTGAGTGTGTGTGTATGTGTGTGAGTGTGTGGTGTGTGTGTGGTATGATGAGATGTGTGAGTGTGAGTGTAGTGATGTGTGTGGTTGTGTTGACGTGTGTGTGTGTGTACGTGTGATGTGAGTGTGTGTAGTAAGTGTGTGATGTGTGATGTGTGTGATGTGTGTGAGTGTGTGAGTGTGTGGTGTGATGGTGTGATGTGTGAGTGTGTGAGTGTGAGCTGTGTAAGTTGATAGATGTGTGTAGTGTGTGAGTGTGTGTAGTGATGAGTGTGTTGTGTGTGAGTGTGGAGTGTGTGAGTGTGTAGTGTGTGAGTGTGTGAGTGTGGTGTGATGATGGTGATGTGAGTGTGTGTGGTGAGTGCTGTGGGTGTGTGAGTGTGTCAGTGTAGATTGTAGAGTGTGAACGTGTGTGTGTGTGAGTGTGGTATGTGGTGTGAGTGTGATGAGTGTGTGTGTGTGTGATGATGTGTGTGGTAGTGTGTGAGTGTGTGGTAGTAGTGTGTGTGTGTGTGGTGAGTGTGTGTGTGAGTGTGTGAGATGTGTGAGTGTGTGAGTGTGTGAGCTGTGTGTGTAAGAGTGTGTGAGTGTGGGTGTGAGTGATGTGTGGTGTGTGAGTGTGTGGTGATGTGTGAGTGTGTGGTGTGAGTGTGATGTGTGAGTGTGTGGTGTGGTGATGTGTGAGTGTGTGTGTGTATGAGTGTGATGAGTGTGTGGTGTGTGAGTGTGTGTGTGTGAGTGTGGTGTGAGTGTGTGAGTGTGTGAGTGTGTGGGTGTGGGTGTGTGGTGTGTGTGAGTGTGGTGTGTGAGTGTGTGTGTGTGATGTGTGTGAGTGTGGTGTGTGAGGTGTGATGGTGGTGTGTGGGTGTGGTGTGTGGTGTGTGGTGTGAGTGGTGTGAGTGTGTAGTGTGTGTGAGGGGTGTGTGGTGTGTGGTGTGTGAGTGTGTGATGTGTGTGTGAGTGTGTGAGTGTGTGGTGTGTGAGTGGTGATGAGTGTGTGAGGTGTGATGGTGAGTGTTGTGAGTGGTGTGAGTGTGGTGAGTGTGTGAGTGTGAGTGTGTGTGTGGTGTGTGTGTGTGAGTGTGTGATGTGTGTGAGTGTATGTGAGGTGTGTGTGTGATAGTGTGAGTGTGAGTGTGAGTGTGTGGTGTGTGTGTGGTGTGTGTGGAGATGTATGTAGGTGTGATGTGTGATGTGAGTTTAGATGTGATGTGAGTGTGTGAGTGTGATGTGTGGTGTGTGAGTGTGTGGTGTGAGTGTGAGTGTGGTGTGGAGTGTGTGTGGTGTTAGTGTGAGTGTGTGTTGTAGTGTGGAGGTGTGAGTGTGTAGTGTGGTGTGAGGTGTGAGGAGTAGTGTGTGTGAGTGTGTGTGTGAGGTGTGTGTGAGTGTGATTGAGTGTGTAGTGTGTGAGTGTGTGTGATGTGTGTGTGTGAGTGTGGAGTGTGTAGTGTAGTGTGAGTGGTGTGTGAGTGTGAGTGTGAGGTGTGATGGTAGGTGGAGTGTGTGATGTGGTGTGAGTGTGTGTGAGTGTGTGAGTGTGTGAGGTGTGTGTGTGAGTGTGATGGGATGTGTGAGTGTGTGTGAGTGTGAGTGTGTGATGTGTGAGTGTAGTTTGAGTAGTGTGTGAGTGTGTGAGTGTGAGTGTGAGTGTGTGTGAGTGTGTGAGTGTGTGAGTGTGTGAGTGTGTGAGTGTGTAGAGTGTGTGAGTGTGTGAGTGTGTGGGTGGAGTGTGAGTGTGTGTGTGTGAGTGTGAGTGTGTGAGTGTGAGTGTGTGAGTGTGTGAGGTGATGTGAGTGTGTGAGTGTGTGAGTGTGGGTGAGTGTGTAGTGTGTGTGAGGTGTGAGTGTGTGGTGTGGAGTGAGTGGTGTGAGGTGTGGAGTGTGAGTGGAGTGGGAGTGTGTGGTGTGAGGTGTGTGAGGTGTGAGTGTGAGGTGTGGGTGTGAGTGTGTGAGTGTGAGTGTGAGTGTGTGAGTGTGTGAGTGTGGTGGAGGTGTGAGTGTGATGTGTGAGTGTGTGAGTGTGTGTGTGAGGTGTGAGGTGGAGGTGTGAGTGTGTGAGGTGTGAGTGTGGGTGTGTGTGAGTGTGAGTGTGTGTGTGAGTGTGAGGTGGAGTGTGAGTGTGTAGTGTGGGAGGTGGTGTGGGGTGGGGGGAGTGTGGGTGTGAGTGTGTGAGTGTGGAGTGTGAGTGTGGAGGTGTGAGTGTGTGAGGTGAGTGTAGTGTGTGAGGGTGGGTGGGAGTGTGAGTGTGTGAGTGGAGGGGGGTGTGGTGTGAGTGTGGTGTGGTGTGTGAGTGTGAGTGTGTGAGTGTGGTGTGAGGTGTGGTGTGAGGTGGGGGTGTGGGTGTGAGTGTGTGGGTGGGTGTGGGTGGTGAGTGTGAGTGTGTGAGTGTGGTGTGTGGTGGAGTGGTGGAGTGTGGGTGTGTGGAGTGTGAGTGTGTGAGGTGGGGGGGTGGGGTGTGAGGTGGGTGTGGGGTGTGTGAGGAGGTGGGGGGTGGTGTGGAGGTGAGTGTGGGTGTGGGTGTGAGTGGTGAGTGTGTGTGGAGGTGTGAGGTGGAGGTGTGAGGGAGGTGGGGTGTGGGTTATGAGTGTGAGTGTGTGAGTGTGTGGTGGTGTGTGTGAGGTGTGAGGTGTGAGTGTGTGAGTGTGTGAGTGTGAGTGTGGTGTGTGAGTGTGTGAGTGTGGGTGTGGTGTGTGTGTGTGTGGTGTGTGAGTGTGTGGTGTGTGGTGTGAGTGGTGGGTGTGAGGGAGGTGTGAGTGTGAGGTGTGGAGTGTGTGGGTGTGTGGTGGAGTGTGGGTGGGGGTGTGAGGGGGGTGGGTGTGGGTGTGGGTGTGGGTGTGGTGTGGAGTGTGTGGGGGAGTGTGTGGTGTGGGTGTGTGGTTGTGAGTGGTGTGTGGGAGTGTGGGTGTGGTGTGTGAGGTGGAGGTGTGTGGTGTGGTGTGGGTGTGGTGTGTGTGTGGTGGAGGGTGGTGTGTGTGTGTGTGTGTGTGTGTGTGTGTGTGTGTGTGTGTGAGTGGTGTGGTGTGTGGTGTGTGTGGTGTGAGGTGTGTGGTGTGTGAGTGTGGTGTGGTGTGTGAGTGTGTGGTTGGGTGTGTGAGGTGTGGTGTGTGAGTGTGTGTGTGTGGTGTAGGTGTGTGGTGTGTGGGTGTGTGGAGTGTGGGTGTGTGAGTGTGTGAGGTGTGGGTGTGTGGTGGTGTGGTGTGTGTGTGGTGTGAGTGTGTGGTGTGTGAGGTGTGGTGTGGTGTGTGTGGTGAGTGTGTGAGTGTGTGGGTGTGTGAGTGTGTGGGTGTGTGTGGTGGTGTGTGTGAGTGTGTGATGTGTGGTGTGGTGTGTGAGTGTGTGGTGTGTGAGTGTGTGGAGTGTGTGGTGTGTGAGTGTGTGAGTGTGTGGGTGTGGGGTGTGGGTGTGGTGTGGAGTGTGTGTGTGGTGTGGGTGTGGAGTGTGTGAGGTGTGGTGTGTGAGTGTGGAGTGTGGGTGTGTGGTGTGTGAGTGTGTGTGATGTGGGTGTGTGAGTGTGTGGTGTGTGGAGTGTGTGGGTGTGTGTGTGTGAGTGTGTGGTGTGTGAGTGTGGTGTGTGGTGTGTGAGGTGTGAGTGTGGGTGTGTGGGGTGTGAGTGGTGGTGTGAGTGTGTGGTGTGTGGAGTGTGTGAGTGTGAGGTGTGTGAGTGTGTGGTGTGTGTGAGTGTGTGAGGTGTGTGTGTGGGTGTGTGAGGTGTGAGGTGTGGGGTGGTGGTGTGAGTGTGTGGTGGTGTGTGAGTGTGGGTGGTGTGGGTGTGAGTGTGTGGGTGTGTGGGTGTGTGAGTGTGTGTGTGTGTGTGGTGTGTGGGTGTGTGTGTGGGTGTGGTGTGTGGGTGTGTGAGTGTGTGAGTGTGTGGTGTGGTGTGTGGTGGTGTGTGTGGTGTGTGGTGTGTGAGTGTGTGTGTGGTGTGTGAGTGTGTGGGTGGTGTGAGTGTGTGGTGTGTGAGTGTGGTGTGGGTGTGTGTGTGAGTGTGTGTGTGTGTGTGTGGTGTGGTGTGGGTGTGTGGTGTGTGAGGTGTGGGTGTGTGAGTGTGTGGGTGTGGGTGGGGTGGGTGTAGTGTGGTGTGAGTGTGTGAGGTGTGGGTGTGTGGTGTGGGTGTGTGGTGTGTGTAGTGTGTGGTGGTGTGTGTGTGTGTGAGGGTGAGTGGTGATGTGTGGTGGGTGGGTGTGAGGTGTGGTGTGTGGTGTGTGGGTGTGTGGGTGTGTGGTGTGTGGTGTGTGGTGTGGGTGTGTAGTGTGTGTGGAGTGTGTGAGTGTGTGAGTGTGTGGTGTGTGTGTGAGTGTGTGAGTGTGTGTGTGTGTGTGAGTGTGTAGTGTGTGAGTGTGTTGTGTGGTGTGTGGTGTGTGGTGTGTGAGTGTGGTGTGTGGTGTGTGAGGTGTGAGTGTGTGAGGTGTGAGTGTGTGAGTGTGGTGTGTGTGTGTGTGTGGTGTGTGTGTGTGAGTGTGAGTGTGTGAGTGTGTGAGTGTGAGTGTGTGGTGTGTGGTGTGTGATGTGGTGTGTGTGTGTGGTGTGTGAGTGTGTGAGTGTGTGAGTGTGGTGTGGGTGTGTGAGTGTGTGAGTGTGTGGTGTGTGGTCACACTCACTGCACTCACTGACCCTCACTCACACTCACTAATACTCACACGCACGTTAGATAAAACTAATTTAATAACGCAGATTAAACCAACAATAAGCTAAAGACGGTATATATAAGTGACTAACAACTTTGTAGGCAATGGTGATGCCTTTTGCTTAATTGTTGTTACTGGAAGCTACTTTTAGTGAATACAGCTGAAAATTGTTATGGTAAATCAATTTGAGGCCAAATTTCTTTATTTATAGAATATGGTTGCAGCCTTCATGCTGCTTCGAAGGAGATTAAGCGTGCACAGCTTTAAGGTGTAACAAAACAAAACGTGTTTAATTTATTACATATACCGAAACCAATGAAAGTTAAACTGGTTCGGAATCCTTTAATTACTTTTTCAAGACACGGGCATTCAATCTCGAAACAGATAACTGGGTTAGATTCTAAAGGACTTGTTAAATATGATTTTAGTTACATTTTCTCAATAAAATTTTTAGTATAATAAATTGAGTTAATGAAAATTCTTCTGTGCACAGCGTGTGATTCCGCTAATGAAAAGAAAACATTACGATTTAGCACCTATGAGTTTAGCACTTGACAAATGAAAAGAAAATCCATTCACAATATAACGTAGTATAGTTAGTGAATAATAGGTAATATTGAGCTGACTAGAGACAATAAAACCTCTAACACTGTGTATGCATGAAGCCTTTTTAATCAAAAACTATGCATTGGTACTTATTTTTAGATTTATTGATTGAACAAGTTAGAGAGAAGCATATACTTCCCAGATTTCGTATAAACGAAAATGTGTATAATATATGCATACTCTGACCAACGGACTAGATTTCATAATATATCTTATACAGAGTTAGTTCTACTGCGTATTTGCTCAGTAGCGCATTAGCTACTTATCAGAGAAAAATGTGTGTTATTCCAGGTTGTTGCTATCCTTTTTGTCGTTTTTAAAAGTATCGGGAGTGTACAGAGTGTTCCATATCTCCTGAACAGCAACTAAATTTCTAATTTTAACTGGAACACCAATTTAAATTCGGAAAGAGCGCAAAATCTTGAGTCAAAGAATACCCTGAGGTATCGGAGATATTTAACATAATAAGAGAAAATTACAAGTGCAAAGGTCTGAAGGAGCCTTATAACTTTCTGCATATGGTACATCTGAATACAATTTTGCCACAGTGTAAGAACATAGAGTGGTCTAACTTCTGCAATTAAAATAGAATGGAAAATAATATACCAAGTGTTACATTTTCCATGCCACATTTAGCTAATTTTAAACTGAAAAACTTTTTTGCTCAAATGGTGCACCCTGTATTTTTATGCCCTCATATGTAAAATTAAATTTTCTTTCTTCTGGTACAGCCATTGCAGGGTTTAAAGTTGGCAGGATTTGAGATATTTGCAATTTTCTTTCCAGCAGACAGATTTACAAGGATTTTGTTTAAAAATTGCATATAAAATTAGCGTTATATTTAATTAACCGGAAAATTCGAAATTATTTATTTTTATTAATTATTTTTACCAAAAAAAATGCATTATTGTGTTTGCGATAGGTACTTCATATAGGATCTCTAACAACACACGAGTAGAGTCTAATTGGTACGAAGAAGGCTTTGACAAATTTAAACAACAAACAAAACTGCTGTCAGTTTCTCAGTAGTTTTGACAATCGCATTTAATTGGTTGTCTTACTACCTGTGTTTGTTATCCCATTAATATTACCTCGTAATATGAATTATTCTACTCAACAATTAGTTGATATCACTTGTTTATTAGGAGAATGTCATAGAAATTCTTCGTTAGCGTGCAGAGCATACGGTGCGCGACATCCTGAGCGAAAAAAATGTCTAGTTAAATGTTTTGAAAAACTTAAGGGGCGTTTTGAACTTACTGCTAATGCTAATTATAAGAAGAACTCACGGCAAGGGAAAATTAGCGGTGAAGCTGTGCAATTTGATATAGTTAATGCAGTAGTTCGGTAGTTAGAATATTACGCAAACATAAGTTTCATGACTACCAATCTGAACATGAACAAAAAATTACTGAACAGGATTATCAAACTCGTATAAATTTTTGTAACTAGGTGCTGAGTAAAATACACGAAGATCAATTATTTTCTAGATATGTATTATTTACCGATGAGTGTACTTTCTCTAATACATCTCAACCAAATCATAGAAATTATCACCATTACGACAATGAAAACCCTCATTTAAGAATCTCGATAGATAAGCAGCATAATTTTTCTGTCGATTTATGGGCAGGTATTATTGTCAATACATAATTGTTCCTTATTTATTCGAAGGAAATCTGAATGGAGAAAGATATTTACATTTTTTACTCGAAAACGTGTCATTGGACATAATCAGGCGCATGTGGTTTATGCAAAAGGGGGTCCACCACATTATAATGTAATTGTTCGCCGATTTTTAGATAACTTATTTCCTAACAAATAGATTTGACGGGTTGTTCCAGTAACTTGGCTTCCAAGAACTCGCGATCTAAGTTGTTTAGATTTCTTTCTTTGGGGACATAATACAAATCTTGTTTAGCAAGAAATTTCTGAAAATGTAGAAGATTTAAAAACCAAAATACGACATGCTTTTCGTACAATTGCACTGGAAATGTTGTAAAATATACAGCGGTCATTTGGAGAAAGAATTGAGTGATGAATAGCAAATAATGGGAGGAATGTTCATCACTATTGAGAAATAAATGTTTAATAGATATTTGTATTATTATTATATTATTAAAGTTATTACTGAAAATTTGTTCTCGTTATTTAACAATACCTTAAAGTTCATTTTAAATGAAAAGCACTTTTTAATTTTTTAAGTATAAGGTTAATTTTATATGTAATTTTTAAGCAAAATCCTGTTCGCTGGAAAGAAAATTGCAAATATCTCAAAAAACAGTTAACGTTAACCCCTGAAATGGCTATACCAGACGAAAGATAATTAAATTTTACATAACTGGGCATACAGGGTATTCAATTTGAAAAAAAGTTTTCGCTGTTTAAAATTTTGGCCACATTTAACTAAATGTATACCGAGCCGATTACATATATATATATATATATATATATATATATATATATATATATATATATATATATAAGGGTGAACCTTATCTAATCCGCCAAAATTAAAGAAGCACTAGAACTCATCATTCTAAGCAAAAAGTTCATATGTACATGGGTGCGGAAATACTTCGTTTCGAGATACAGGTGTCAAAGTTGAAAAAAAGTCGCGTTTTCTTCAATATCTTTCGACTGTTTCGAAATAGTTTCATGAAATTTCGTATACGGGGTTTTTGGGATGACAAATTCAAATTTGTGGTCCATTTAGTTGTGGTTTCTAGAGGCGCCAGCAACCATTTCGACCACTTTAAATCTTTGCAACTTTTTGTGCTACACTGTATGCCATTTTGGACTAAAAATCGATTCTCCTATCTTTTCTTCTACAAAAGGTATATCTTAGTGAAGTCGCTAGAGCAACCCTTTCCGAGAAAAAGACATTTATAACTCACAATGTTTATTTATGTAAAACTAACTTTGTATGGAGCAACATTAAAAAGAAAAAGAAAAAATTAATATTAAAAGTATACATGTTGTATGTTGTATTCTATCGTATTTAATTATGGATTTTTATTAAAATTTTATTATCAATGAACGCAAAGAGACAGATAAGTACATAAGTAAACAAGTAACAATTAAAAATTCCTATTGATAAACCTGTCAAAAAATACCCTCCGAAAATGTGTATGCATCATGAGTTTTAAAAGCGTTTTTCTCGGAAAGGGTTGCTCCTAGCGACATCACTAAGATATACCTTTTTTTAGAAGAAAAGATAGGAGAATCGATTTTTCTAGTCCAAAATGGCATACAGTGTAGCAAAAAAAATTGCTACGATTTAAAGGGGTCGAAATCGTTGCCGCTGGCGCCCTCTAGAAACGACAACCAAATGGACCACAAATTTGAATTTGTCATCCCAAAAAAACCCCGTATACGAAATTTCATAAAACTATTTCGAAACAGTCGAAAGATATTGAAGTAAACGCGATTTCTTTTTTCAACTTTGACACCCTGTATCTCGGAAACGAAGCATTTCCGGACCCATGTACATATGAACTTTTTTGCTTAGAATGATGAGTTCTGGCGGATTAGATAAGATTCACCCTGTATATATATATATATATATATATATATATATATATATATATATATATATATATATATATATATATATATATATATATAATTCGGGCTCGGTTTGTAAACCATATGGATGTAAGTCCAATTGTGTAAGTGATAATGTAATATGTTTTGAAAGATTTCAATAGTCACAAAAATTTCTTATAGGTATTTACTGCTAACTGTGATACTTCGAGAGGGCTGTGTCAATTAACGTTTATAAAATTGTAATATGTCATGTGCTGTCAATAATTTTGTAATTAGTGTTTCAATAATTTATTTAATCTACCTGGGTAAGCTCCTGTACTAAATTTTTTTTAATATATCCGTAACTTCTTGTTTTTTAATTAATACAGCTTTCAACAAGTTCTAATTAATAAAACGAAACGTCAGCGTTGATTATGTTTTATTAAACGACTTCCTTGGTCCTAGTATAATCGACGATTACACGCTTACAAACATACTTGAAGGACGCGATAAAGCATTATATGTTATATATATATATATATATATATATATATATATATATATATATATCACTTCGAACATTTTTCGTCGAAGCGATAGGACGTGTTAGTGATGGCTCCTGCTTCTACCTTGGATTTGTGAGTCAAAGCCGGATTAAAATGATAATTTCTAAATCAATATCATGTACGGTACGGGTGAGTTTTTGAACATATTTTAGATTCAGCGGTGTTAATATTAATAGTGGACAAAGACAATAATCTAAAAGTAAAATTTTGTAATGCGTACAAAAAAGGGCGCGTAAATAACATTTGGGATTGCTGTAGGGTTGAATTTCTACGAAAAAATTGCGGCTTTTAAATCCATGCCAGATGTGATTGTTAAAACTCGTAGAATAGTGGAGTAAGCAATACGCAAATACCGCCCTTTGTCTTGAACTCAAACAGGTAAACATTTTGCAGTGACAATCAATTATAGAGAAATAATAAAATAACTTAATTTTTAACTAGATCGAATCCGCAGAAGGAAAGCAAATAAATAAACAAATAATTTGTAATCGAAATTCTGAATGAAATACAGTTTCTTTCAACAAATAAATAAAACGCATTTTAGTAGTTAAAAGAAAGAAAGGTCAAGTCGTTAGGGAAACCAGGGCGTTTCTGAAAAATTGAAGTATAAATACATCTTAAATCCGACAGTAAATGAATTAAGTCAATAAATAAAGCAATTCAGTTTTTAGTAGCAAATTAAACATACTAAATTGAATAGATCCTCATAGTTTTAATTTAAATAATTAGTATCCCTCACTTCTTTACAATATTCATTTTATAAATAAGAAATGTAGCTATTTAAGGAAATTTAGTTTTACTAAAAGTCCACATTATCGATTGAAGTACAATACCTTCTTTTATTCTCAAAATAATAAAACAAGAAATCATGTAAAGGCAAAGGGAAAGCAGGTAGGTGCGTCACCAGCAATTGTAAATTTTTTAATAATAAAAATTTAAAATAGTAAATAGCACATTATATGAATCGAGTAAATTAAATAGAGTTGTATAGTTAAATAACTAACATACTTTTCAATTCGTTTAATAAATAAGAAATTTAAAGAAGTTTTACTCTAAAAGTTTACTTTTTTCGATTGAATTCAAATACCTTTTATTTTCAAAACAACAAAACAAGAAATCGGGTAAATTGTAAATTTGTCCTAATAAAAATTTAAACATAAAAGATTATCGTACTTTTAAGTTAAATAAGTAGCTTTATTTCGGTACTTTCAGTTAAATACATGTTAAATGATAACTTCTAAATCAATCAAATAAGGGTAAGGGTTTGAACAGGTTTTATACCCAGCGGTTTGAATACTAATAATAAACAAAGATAATGATAATCTAACCAGTAAAAGGCTCTTTAGTTGGAATGGGCGCGAAATAACATAATAGCATTTGGTCGCTAATAAATATCAAGTCCGGTTAAGGAGCACGGAACCAGAAATCGCGTATAGAGCAGTATCGCTGAAACGCGTGGTGTGATTGAAGGGTAGGTAAGAGAAAAAAATAATGTACATGTATATGTACATTTCGAGATTCATACAGTAAGTATACGATCTATTATTTATATCTATATATTATGTCATGACAGTAGACAAATAACTGTCCGGTACTAGGACGATACCGTTAGTAGGGAATGCTACATCGTCCGGGGCACGATTTGGCCAGTAACCGGTCTGCTCGCTATGGTATTACTCAAGAAAATAATACAATTGCCTCGGATCGACCTGGCTACAAGGGGCGGTCAAGTTCGAAACAGACAGGCCCCGTTGATGACGACTGTGAAAGGAATGAATGGCGAGTCGGTACGTGGAATGTTAAAGGTATGCATGGTAAAGAATTTGAAATTGCGAATATAATGTACGAAAGACACCTTGATGTTCTGTGTGTATCGGAGACAAAGCGCAAAGGAAAGGATGCTGTGGAGATGGAGGATGGCAGCCTGGCACTATGGTCAGGAGTTGAGACCGAAGTGCATGGCGCAAAGGGGTTGGGATGATCCTAAGTGACAGAGCGAAAAGATGTGTTAAACCCCTTCTACGGAATATTTGCCGGCTGAGCTGAAATATTCTGCCTGAATCATCAGTACAAACTTATCGTTCTACGGTGTCGTTCGTATTTTTAGAGCCATGGCTTCTAAGCAACGGAATGTTTTAATCCATTCCCAGGAAGTGAGGTGATTGAAGTGAAGGGAATAGGATTGGAGACTTTTCGTAAGTCAAATGTCCAAGGAAAGGACAACAATGGCAAACTCTTGGAGGGACTGTGATCGATAGTGGTTAACGATGTGTGTCGAAAATGATATAATAATGAGAAATTAATCTCTGCATGTTTGCGTAGAGGAAGCGATGTCTAGACTTCCCATCCGCTACTACAATCCACTACCTCAACATTCTTATTCAGATATCATAGTTGCTTGTGCGCTGCTGAGATAACAGCAGAGTTTATATCGAAAAAAACAGGCGCGCTTGTGCGATCGTAATGGTATGTATAACGTGCGTACAGAACTTGTAATGATGATTGGGGTCGAGCGATTGATAAGCGTCTCGAGCATGTCAATGTTTCGGTCGCAGTCTATGCCAGAATCACAACTCGTACAAGAAAAAATTATACCAGGCACCACCGGCTGGAGAAATTATAAAAAGAGGTAGGTCTGTATGAAAACGAGATCGATACTGCAATGCATTTACTTGAGTTTTTTGGCTAAAACGCGTGGTGGAGTAGACTTTGCGGCGCTCGTACGCTGAAACTATTCATTTAACAAAAAAAAAATGTTACTATTATCCTCGGCAGGAGTGTTTGCCGCTACGTCATCACATACAACCAAATGGCATAATATGAAAAACATGAGTCACAATTATTTTCGTTTTAATACATTCTGATTAGAAAATATACCCCGAGATGTAAGCTGCAGAATTCCAAAATACAATTACTTGTTTATTGCGATTTATTTTGTAAAAATTAGAACTGATAACAAATGTGTAATAAATGATTAAAAGAAGTAAATGAGGAAACTGTCAAAGAATAAACAAAGAAACGGAGGTTATGTAGTATTAATCAAATGAGAATTAAATTCATATGCATATAAAACAAAATGATTGCGCGCTTATAGGTTTACTCTTTCTAAAGCCTGTCCGGTAGAACTGAACGGGTATCGGATTAACAAGGAGGATTGTCAATATATGGTTCTATTGTGCTTGAAACCGCCTTAATGCTTTGCTGTCTCGTACTTATTGTACGTGACAAAGAAAGATGGATATATTATGAATAATGCCTCTATTTCTGCCGAACAAAAGCGTTTGCAACTTTCACACATAATGACAAGGCAATAAGAATCAGATGCAGGTAGAATAGAAATTCAATAGGTATAATAAAATGCCAGTGGTTCTCAACACTGCTTTAACATTACATTTAAAATTTATGGAAGAATGCAAGTTTTATAATAAACATTTATAAAAGCCATTCATAATAATGAATATTCGATTAAGTATAGGTATTTCAATTTACATTTAGAAAGTTCATTGTATACCTAAGTATGGTAATGACGTTTTAGTGTACTCAATTACAAAAGAATCCAAATAAATATGCAATACTGTAACAATAAGTAATTAATAATAGATTATTATACCATTTAGTAGGTACATATAGGTATAAATAAAACAACTGCAATATCTATATTATCATTATTCTTTGAGTAAGCGTTTATATAAACTAACCATTAATATAATGCCGAAAAAGTTGAGTAAAGAAATTCGCGAATTAGTTTTAAATACAGTCGATTATTTTAAAGAAGAAAAAGAAAATGGTGGTCCACTATTATCTACATTTTCTGTTCAACAAAGAACAGCAAACGCGTTAAAACTTTCGGTTTCGACGGTGGGGAAAATCTGTGCTTTAAAAAAAATGGCGGCGAGTTGGAACCTCCAGTGAAAAAACAGCGTGTCAAACTTTGCACTACAGATTTTCCAGAAAATGGAAAACAAACAATTCGTGCATTAATATACGAGATGTACGCGAAGAAGGAACACGTAACGTTAAATTCATTATTAAACTTCTTAAAATTGAGAACCGCGTATGAAATAGGAAAAACCAGTTTGGCTCTAGTGTTAAAAAAATATGGGCTTTAAATTCCAAAAAAACCAACAATAGACGCGGTTTGTGTGAACAAAGCCACATTGTCGCCAAAAGAAACGTTTTTCTGAGAAAGTATCTCAAAATCTTAACTCCGAAAGTTCGAGACAGTTTGTTTTTACAGACGAAACGTGGATATTTAGTAAAGGTAGTACGTCAAAATGTACTTGGCAAGATAACAGTGCAAAGAGTTTACATCAACCGAACAAATCATCAGATGGAAAACGATTTATTATCATTGAAGCAGGTAACAGAAACGGTTTTATCGACGGAAGTCAATTAATTTTCGGTACAAAAAATAAATCATTAGATTATCACGATAATATGAACGCAGAATTGTTCGAAAAATGGTTTGAGGAATCACTTTTACAAAAATTAGAGGAACCATCAATAATTGTCCTTGACAATGCGAGTTATCATTCTCGAAAGGCAGAGAAGGCAGTCAAAGTTTCTTGGAAAAAGAAGAAATACAGCAATGGTTAACCGCTAAAAAATAGCGTGGGAAAATTTATGACAAAGGCAGAGTTAGTGGAATTGGCCAAAAGAAACAAAGTAGACCAATGCGAAAAATATGTAATCGATGAGCTAGCTCTATCATATGGACATGAAGTTTTGCGCCTGCCCCCGTATCATTGCCATTTCAATCCAATTGAGTTGGTATGGGGCATTACTAAGAACAAATACGACAAAAGTATCGTTGCGACATCCGGAAAAGACGAAGATGTTCTTAATACGTGGAACGACGCATTAAAAACAGTTAGTGCGGAAATATGGCAAAATGTATTGATCATACGGATAAAATAATTAAAGATACTTTTGTTAATGAAGAGATTGTGGATGAAGTAAGACCTCTTATTTTCACAGTTAACACTGAAGAAAGTGATGACGATGATCTTTTCCAAGATTTGGATGACTCAGGAAGTGATGAATCTGAAGCCGAATGACAATTATAATTTTTACATTTAATTATAAAAGTATATCTTTGTAATTTAATTAATATTTACTAACTATAATAAAAATGTATTTGTTATTGTTGTTATAAGTATAAGTGAAAGGTGTCAATTGAAATTACTTATAGGTAATTAGTAATCGATTATTATTTTATTATACAAAAGTTGCATTTCTTCACAAATTATATAATGTTAATGCAGTGTTGAGAACCACTGGCATTTTATTATACCTATTGAATTTCTATTCTACCTGCATCTGATTCTTATTGCCTTGTCATTATGTGTGAAAGTTGCAAACGCTTTTGTTCGGCAGAAATAGAGGCATTATTCATAATATATCCATCTTTCTTTGTCACGTACAATAAGTACGAGACAGCAAAGCATTAAGGCGGTTTCAAGCACAATAGAACCATATATTGACAATCCTCCTTGTTAATCCGATACCCGTTCAGTTCTACCGGACAGGCTATACTACATTTGCTTATTATTCAATACCGTATGTCGATTTCGTCAAATGTACCACGAATGTTCACCATCCTTATTTAATTCCCTGTTTTATATGAGAAGACAGTATAAACAGATTGGATAGTTAAATTCATAAATTAATGACGTAGCAGTAAACACTCCGGGTGAGGATAATACATAAATTATCGTAAATTATGTCTAGTTTGATTTATGACATATAGCTATTTTCATCATAAAATGAGTCGGAAAAGATATATTATCAAAAAACTGTTTTTAGGTGCAATTTTTCCGATATGGCGGCGCAAACGGCAAAGATACGAGGTGGCAGAGTGAAAATTCGAAATGAGCACGTCGAAATCTATAAAATCACCAATTTTCAAAACTCCGGAAATCTTTCCAGGTAAAACTACCAAATGACTAGACTATTTACTCGTATATAAAATTTGTTTAAAATTTTTCCTTACGGCCCCTCTAGATAGATTGACGAAATATAAATCGATCGCAGCACTCCTTAGTGTAGCGGAGTGAAAGTTGTTCAAAGTTTTACCTGAATACTTATCTGCCACAGCCAAGATTAGGGATTAAATCAATATTCAGAATAATTTATGCAAATCCCTTTATAATGTTTTCACTAATTTACAGAAGACATGGGCACTAAAGTAACTTGCAATAAAATTGAATTTTTTTAATTTTTAATAAAAATTTTTAAAACTAATGTTACTTTTATTGTATTATATAGGTACCTCAACTCCCATCCTTTTCTTTAATTAGACGTAATCAACATAAAGTGTTATTTAAATAAATTGTATAACAACAAATTCCTATTATTTTCTAATTAGTTTATTACTCAGTGTTACATTTAAAGAGATATAGGTAATATAATTAGGTGTACAAAATGGCTAAATAACTCTCTGTACATAAGACCAATTAAATTTTAAATTGTTTTGTTTGTTCACCACTATAATTTGTTTGCAATATTTTAGAAAACTGTTTTTTTCTTTCATACAAAATAAATAAATAGAATAATTAATTGTTTTATTTTAATTTTTACTGATACGAATACATTATAATTTAATAAGGTGCATTCATAAAGTACATACCATTTTCGTTATTTTACTTGCTAAGGAATACCAGATGATCTCTGTGCCCCCGGGTCATTTAATGAGCAGCTATATTTTCTAATGGAATTTGTACATTATTGAACATTTATCGTTTTTATAATGTTTGAAATAGTAAATTATAAATCTACAATTTTTTCAAAATTTTAACAGTTCATATTTCGAAAAACCTGAATATATGGCTTTTGTCAGTTGTCAGTTATAAAAACACTCCAATTTAATCACTACTGAGAAAAAAAAGTCAATAAAAAATTATGGAAATTAAAATCAAAAAAAGAGCCCTATATTAAAACATTTAGGAAGGTTTCGGAACTATTTTGACGTCTTGCGCGTTTCTCTAAAGTTTCAGATAACTTCATAATAATATAAAAAGTTAGTACGTTTTTAACATTTTAACTCTTATGGGGGTTTGATGTGTTGTCTAACTATCTATCGAGACATACCTTTTAATTCATCACTTTTTCTCTGTTTTCGTGCTCTTTTACGAAACGGTAAGGCAAAATGTGACATTTGAATATTCATTGTGTTAATTTCAGTAAAGTTCTTAAAATAAAAATAAGTGTTTAGCTTATTTACATTTGAATACCGTTATGTGAATACTATAAACTTTATACGTAACGTATACCACTTAAATGATTCAAATAAATCATATTAGTGATATATAGCATTCTGTCATACCAATAAAACTTCAATGCAATTACACGCTTTATATATTGATTTCAAATGCAGAAAGCTGAGGTATGAATAAAATTTATTTGAGCACCTACATATCTCGCATGAAATCAACTTTTAATAACTTCATGAATTGAACGAGCGAGTATACTCCCTGTTAGGAGAGTATTAAAACCGCACGGTAAATTAGAAAAGCAAATGTGTCATTAAAAATGTTATTTCTTGTTATTAAAAACGTATTTGACATTACCCTTGGAAAATTGAAAATTTCACAGAATGTCTAACACGACTTACTACCACTTTAAAGCACAGATTTTCTTGTCACCTCAAGGAACTGCGCAAGATTGTATTCTCAAAACTTGTAGAGATGATTCTAGTATAATAAAATGAAAGATTACAGTTTTTTAACTTAGTTTTCCTGTATTTTAATGCTAAAAACTGGAAATATAAGTTTTAAATATTTTTATGAATTAAAATTAATGTATAAAGAAGTAATTCGGCGATGGTCAAAAAATAGGTTGTCTTAGTTTAAAATAATTGTTGTAAAGATGAGAAGATTATTTCAAATTTATTACTTTTTTAGATATTTTGTGTTTTGGTTCTAAAGGCAGTATTTATATCAGTTGCAACTTTTATTTGACGATTTTCTGTCAAGTTTTTTCTCATCAAACTCATTGCTCTGGTTGATTGACCCTACTAACCATTATACAATTTTTATTTACAAAAGGCACGCAAAATGTCTATGGTTGTATATTATACAGAGTGGACCAAAATTCTGGAAACGACCAATTATCTCGTAAATTGTTAGTCCGAATTGTACAAAATTTGAGATAAGCCTATTTTGGGATACGGAGGTTCCAGATTTGACATTTTCAATGTTGCCAGATTTGCCGTTTCTCTGATATTATTAGTCACTTTGGATTTTTAAATACATTACCTTGCATATGCAATCAGTATTGGAATACCCTCTTCAATACGAGTTCAACCATATGTAACACTTATAATTTTATGGGTACCCTGTCAAAACAGCCCCGGACAAAACAGCTCCCGACAAAACAGCCCCCGGCAATACAGCCTCCGATAGATCCGGTTTTAATGGGTTTGGGTTATACCACACACATACATCTGAAGTGTAAAACGTAAAGATTGATATAGCATTTATAGAAAATACATAAAATATGATTCTCAGGTAACCAAATTATTTCGGTCAACATATTCTGGAATTTTTTATCTACCTTTAAATTTAATTTAATAATTGCAACAATACAAATAACCTAAATGTAATAATAATTATCCCATAAGTTACATTATAACGCTCACGACCTTGTACCGTTTCTCCGTGGAATGGCCAACAATCTGACATAAATTGATTTTATATTTTATAATCATTATTAATATTGTATTAACATTTGACAAATATAGTTCGTACAATTTTGTTTGTAGATATACATTATAATAAAATTTTATACTTACATTTATTTTTGTTTTTATTTCGTGTGTAAATAAATAAAAAAAAACCAACGGTTTTGTTGAACACAGAAATAAAAAATAAAGAGAATAAAATAAAAAATACATAAAATAAAGAAAAATAAAACAATTGCAACAAAAGTAAAAAATATATATTTAAAAAAGAACAAACATACTAAAAAAAATATAACTTTTTAAAGGTAAAAACACAATTAAAAAGAAAAAAGTAAGATCAACAAATAAAAAAGTTTTCAATAATTATCGCCAACTCAGGTAGACATACTGTATAAGTATAATAATTATAAATTCCATAAATATGTGTGGTATTTATTTTGAATTAGGGCTGTTTTGTCGGCGAGCTTTTTGACGGGGGATGTTTTGTTGGTGGGATGTTTTGTCGGGGTTGTTTTGTCGGGGCTGTTTTGTCGGGTCACCGATTTTATGTAGTCTAGAAGGTCTTAAAACAGAAGTCTGGCAACACCTAATTGTCTTAATACATTTTTTTAATACAAACTATTTTCAACTACATTAAAACGTAACAATTGAAAGATTACAATATTTTTAACATAATGATTACTTAATCAAGTGTTCAAAATGTGCTCCATTGACAGTACCTTAATCAATGCGTCTACCACATTTCTTCATGATTTTCTAGAAATTAATAGAGATTCATCGGTAATTCGTTGTGTTAGCTCTGCAAGACTTGCTGGATTAGTTTTGTAAACTAAATTTTTCAAGTATCCCCAATAAAAATAATCTTTAGGATTGAAATAAGGTGAACGTGGAGGCCGTTCAATACTACCTCGTCTACCAATCCATCGTCCGGGAAATGCCTCATCTAATAATTTTTGTCTTTGAGTGTGGTTTTCACGCATCCAGTGTGGATTTACGTCACTCCAGTACCTTAAATTATGTCGATTTATACTCCCACACAGTGTAAAGGTTGCTTTCTCGGATAAACATGTTGTTAACGAAATTTCCGTCATGTTATCCATCATTACCTCAGTAAACTCTAATCTACGGTCGAAGTCATCTTCACTTAATTCTTGCAATAAATGAATTTTGTATGGTTGAAATTTATTCTTATGCAATACACGTAATACTGAAGAATGAGCTATATCATGTAATTGTACAACCCTGCCTGAGGATGTATGTGAATCTTCAACGAAACTCTGCATTATATCCAAAGTTTTGTTGGTATTTATAACTGTTTTTTGGTCTAACTGATCGGTATCTATCTTTTACTCCTCCAGAGTCCTTATAGCGCTTTACAGTTTCTTACACCATCCTCTTATGGATAGGAGAACGGTTTGGGAAAGTATCGTTGAACAAGTTAGCTACTTCACTATAAGATCTTTTTATGTCGCCGTACCCTCTCATCATTAGAATAGTAATTCGTTTTTTTTTCATTAACAATCATTTTAGAGAAACAATTTTCTTTGCAGAACTTTCAATACACATCAAACTACTGTCAGTTTTATTTAATAATGTAATTGGTGAACAAATGTCAAAATCACAGCATTCTATTTGTAAACATATAAATTTCTTCAAATCTGCATATTTTGCACTGTTTTGTGTATTTAAGACCTTCTAGACTACATCAAGTCATAAGTGTTGCATATAGTTGAACTCGTATTGAAGAGGAGATTCCAATAATAACTGCACATACAAGGTGATGTATTTAAAAAACCAAAGTGATTAGTAATATCAGAGAAACGGCAAATCTGGCAACATTACAAATGTCAAATCTGGAATCTCCATATCCCAAAATTGGCTCATCCCAAATTTTGTACAATTCGCACTAGCAATTTACTAGATAATTGGGCGTTTCCAGACTTTAGGTCCCCTCTGTATTATAATATATGTAAACCGACCCGTCCTCTTATTACTAAATACTTCTTGTTTCAATTTAACCTTTACTAAATAAACTAAGACAAGCATTTTTCATTTATAACCATATTTGAGTAAGTTTTTATTTTATTTCAATGTAGTATTTGGTGGATGTAATCGTCACCTAAAATAATCAAACCATGTTAACCACATATTCAAATGTGCGTGAGATTTTTTTGTTGTTACTGTTTACTTAATCATCACTACCAATAATTCTACTCCCGTTAATTAACTACCATTAGTATCAATGTTGTCTTATAACCATTTCTTACCCAGTAAATGTTGGTGGCGCAATTAAGTCATACTAAACTCGTAGTAAATTCAATAAAATTTCCTAAGGATACAAATTCCAAATCAAATAAATGGGAATAACGCATTGTTGCAATTTTACTAATTTATTTTCTTGTAGTAAGTTAATAAGAATCTTAATATTATAATACATTACTTTGCATTGTGCACTTAGTTTATTGTACACGCTAGGCTTGTTGTATTCAACTTGTAAACGTATTGTTTAATTGCACATGCGTAAATAACATTTTGGAAAGTTCCTCCTATTGACGACGGTACGCATTTCGGATATAAGCTAAATGTCATCCTGACCTTGTATCAGAAATTCCTTTAGAAATTTAATACACGTATTCATTTAGTCTGACCTTTTAATCTTTGTTATTTGGTTTATATTTTCACTAAGTTTCAGAAAGATAAACCGCAGATAATTAATTGCGATTAAGAAAAATACGGTTTTGCAAGGTCTCCCGTGGGGAGAGAGGGTTGTACATGTTTTTCCACTAGTTTATCAGGGAAGGCACAGAGGCACAGACGCACTAACGTACATACGCACAGACGCACAGACGTACAGACGCACAGACGCAGAAACGCTCAAGCGCATAGACGCATATGCGCACAGACGCACAGGCACACATCCACACAGACACACACGCACACGCACACGCACACGCACACGCACACGAACACGCACTCGCACGCACTCACGCATACACCCCGGTATTTACCGTGTGACATTATACTTTGTTCTTGTACAAGATTAAAACCTCCTTATGGAGTTAAAGACTCTAAATTTTTTCCCCACATCCTTAAAATCAGGCATGTTTCTCTCACAACGCACACACCCAAATCGGGGCTAAAAACAAAATCCCAACCCGTCGTGACTTCGGTTGATTCGTCATTAGAAACCTGGAAAAAGGAAATTATATCCGCCAAAGGTTAAAATAAGAATACAAAGTAATAGATCAGCATCTCAGAAAACACATCTGCACTCCCAAATAACAGTTTTCGATCTGCGAAAGTTGAAAAAATTGTATTTACATGATCCCTTACCGAACGTTCAAATAATTCACTGTAAAAGTCGATAAACGATGTTTACCGTATATATGCTTTAATGATGCTTCACTTAACTCGTTATAAATAACATACCTAATGGATCTGAATTCTAAATACGGCCATTATATCCAATCAAATATCATCCACCTGAGACGGTACCAAATTTTTAGTTTCTGCAAGGTTATCAATATGTCCACATTCCATATCCAGTGAATCTTTGCTATATACAGGGTTATTACAAATGATGTTCATGATTTCAAGTGTACATAAATCTGGTTTTATTTATCATATAAAAAATAAAATGGTTACATTTTAAGAAAAACTCAAAAAGTTTCATTTCAGGTGTTAAGAATTAAAAAATGCTCGATATGGGAACCCCTTATGATACAACAGATGTCAAGGCTGTATTCAAACTCTTGCCATACTTTGTTAAAAGTGTCTTGGTCGATTGTTTCGTTGGCTCTGGTAATCCGTTGTTGTCTCAGGTATGCTTTCTGGTAATGGAGATCTTGGAGGCCAGTTCAAGAGTGTACTATCATTTGGACCAGCACGACCGATTCGTCAGGCCACCGAGTTCGAAGTTCAGTCCTAACATCGAACTAGTAACGTGGACGTGCGCCGTCTAATTGCAGAATGAAATTTGGGTATTCTTGTTCTAATTGCGGTAGAAGCCATTCCGTCATCATGTACAAGAAAATTATTCCATTTATTGTTTGTCCAACAAAAAAAAAGGCCTGTACACTTTGTTGTACGTGATAGCACAAAACACATTAACTTTCAAAGAATCGCGCATGTGCTCGATGTAGGTGTGTGGGTTCTCCGAGCCCCATATTCTGACATTACGTCTGTTCACTTTACCACACAAGTGGAATGTGGCTTCACCACTAAAGACTAACCATTTTACAAAGTTTCCATTTTCCATCAAGACCTGCATGTTCTCACGAAATGAAAGTCTTAGAACTTTTGTTGTTTGGTTTTAATGCTTGAACAAGCTGAATTTTAAGGCTTGATATTTACACTGTTGGCTGTGGTATACCAAGCTCTCTGCTGCATTTAACAGTACATTTCTGTCGACTACGCATAAAACTTCACCTTACCTACTCTACCACTTTCGAATAGTGATTGCTAGGGGGATCTTCATTAAATTTGGTTCTAAAGTGTCGTTGCCCACTAAGAACTGATTTATTGATGCGGTAATCCAACACACAAAATGCTTTCCTGTCTTCAAACTCAGCCATTACACAACTGACAACAATTGACTTTAACAAACAGCAGATACGTACCTAAACCAATGTAAACGAAACTTTATGAGTTTTTTTTTCCAGTGTTACCAAGTGAAATGGTCTTAAAACAGATTAATCCAGTAATATTTATAATTGAAATCGGGAACATCATTTGTAATAACCCTGTACTATTAATTTGAATCTTATTGCTATCCACGGAGCTCAACCTAAACCCATGGATTCGTTCTGTTGTCCAGACCTGTGTTCCCTGTCCCCTCAGGCGTTATAAAATGAAGTTATTCAAAACCTAGTTTTGTTAGCAAACTCAGGACCACAAAACTTTCGCAATAAAATAGATTTTTAACATTGACGTACAAGAGCCTGCGGCAAAACTCAAGACGTAGGTCTATTTCCATGGCTCGAATGATCGTACCCGTTGAAAATGGTACGGATGGAGTTGTTCTTTACGTAATACGTGGGAAACAAAACTTTGTACAAGGTTCACCTCTCATGCAATTCATCCAGTATTTATTCTGGGATCATGATGAGCCTCGATAACGTTAGTTTCGTAGTCTACATTGTTTTTGTTTCTTCTGTATGGGAATCTGCGACAGTACTCTCGCGGTACATGGCAACAATTCCCGTTACAATATCCATGTACAAAAACAATGTCTACATATTCATCATTAGAAAAACTTTTCATCTATAAATTTCACGTTTTCACTTTCTAATTCCACAACCATCAAGATTAGTACATAAGTTCATATACACTATTGTTATTCAAAAAAAGTTCCTTTATTTAATACCGAAGTTTTGGCAGCTTCCATGACTCAATCTGTGCAGAAATATATAAATTTCGCTGTAAAATATTTTTAATTTTACAGTAGTTGTTGGGAAGAATTTAATTTAATGTACACTAATACCTATATGCTAAAAAAATAAGTTATGCATTTTACCAAAATAAAGCACAATTTTTCCGATAATGGAGTAAATCGAGTTTTAAAAAGAATACTTCACTGTAGATACTAATATTACATTTTTTTGGAAATCAGAAGTTAAATTTGTCAAAATTTACAGTTTTATTACATTTTTCAAGTTCGCAACTCGTGCTCTCTCACATTTCTTAGTGCTCTGCAACATATTTGTCTCCGTATCATTTTATGTTTCTTACATATCACGTGCCGTGGAATTCATGCCTTTAAACATTTTTTGTATCGACAAGAATACTTTACGAGCGAAAATATTGAAGCACATTGTTTTCCTTACGTTTTCAAATCAAAAGTATGCGTTTTGTCACTAAACGACATTTGTAAATCCCAGTCTATCTTAAATTAAAAATCGATAAGAATAGCTACTTCACTGCCTAATTTAATGACGATGTTAGCGTTTTTCAACCCGATTTAAAAAAAATTATTTTTATATTTAACAAGCGCTATTACATTCTGTCATGCAAAGAAAATTAATAAATTGTACATAATTACATAGAGGGTATTTGAGTTCCTTTTATGCGCCACTCAATCTAATACTGCACTGCAAGGTAATTATGCTTATATCCTTAGGCATGAAACTCAGTTTCCCTTTATAGGGCAATTATACAAGTACTAATTAACAACTCAAATTTGTATTTCACAATCTTATTAAGTTAAAGATCACTTGCTATACCTTAACAATTAATATACTAGGTGTCCCAGGAGTTCGTACCAAAAACTTGGCAGATGATAGATCTAGTTATTATAAGACAAAACTTTCATATAAACGTAAGTCCAATAATGCTTCATTTCCTAGATACAGGGTGCCAAAGTTACAAAAAAAAGTTGATTTTTGAAATATCTCCAAAACGAAAAAAGATAGTTTTCTTGTTCTTGGTATAATAAATACGGATATTAAGTACATTGATTTTAGCTTATTAATACGTTTTTATTATGTACAAGGGGTAGTGAAACCCTTTAATCCCTAATTTCTACGCCAATGGAGTAAATTTGTTACAATCTAAATACTCACTAGAGTATCCAGCCCGTAAAGGCAATTTGTGCCACGGCATAGCTCAGTGGTGCGGGCGGGGCTCTTACTTAATGTTGTAAAAGGGCACTAGCCACAAATGTCACCTAAAATTCAACAAAACCCTAACTTCACATAAAAGCCGCAAAATGCGATAACAAAACCCAAAACTCATTAAACATTTCGATAAATTCAGCGCTAAAATTATTGGCTCAAATACCCAAGACAGCAAAACAATTGATTATTCAAATGAATTTCATCCATAAAATTCTTAATACAAAAATTGTCAATAAAACATAACTACATAACAAGAACACTCGGGATTAATTTGGATGATCGTCAGATCGAATACACCCGCAATAGAACTCATACACTAAGATAATCAAAGTCGATCTACAACGTCAGTGTATTCAATCTCGTATATCTGCAGAAGAAGCATAATAATAATAATACACACAGATATTTTATCAAAGTTTGTCAGCCATAAAGGAAACCAAGGAAAAAAAACGCAATAAAGCTTACCTTAAGTTGGGTTCAGCCCCCTTGTTATACAGATCACCTAGTGGCGACGTAGATGGTTGCTCCTGGCAACGAGATTGAGATAATATCCACGCTCGAATTCCCTCGTGATGGATAGCAATGCGTAGACTTAAAACTTACGGTCGGATTTCATCCCATTTGGTTGTATGATATTGTATGACACCTTAATTGCGATCTTTACTTTAAATATATGCAAGTTCTGAATAACACAATACTAACTAAAGCGTTATATACAGCGAACTTTATCATTAATTTGGCGGGCTGTTGCTATGTACACAGCACTATTATAAAAATTTAACCAGGAACTCGTTACTTTAATCTGAAAAAACAACAAATTGCTATAAAGACGGTACCACAGAATGAAGCTAAGTTTGGGCTCAGAAGTAGCTCTAGTGTTTGGTTTATAGTCATAAACCAAACACTAGAGCTACTTCTGAGTCCAAACATGTCACTAGAGACACGAAACGATAAAATTAACTTGAGTATGTGGTGACCCTATATATCTTATCCCAAATCTGGAATCGGAAATTAATTATTCCACGGTAGTTCGATACACCTCCGACATGTACCACCAATTCCATCATCCGCTTCCCAAAATAAGACGTGATCTAGTACTACATTCCTAACTAGACTGATTGCCTAAACGTTCAGATCTCGTCATCTTCCGTAATATCTCCCACTATCTTAATTTAGCCAACCATAAAAAGATTACTTAAAATTTTAAACCACGCCAAAAACGAATTGAACTCGAAAGCCGTCCAAAAGGAATTACGTCACCCAAAGATGTTATTCAGTATGAGAGTTTCATCAATGTAACCTGATATACGCGCCAAAGAAAATCTCGACGAAATTTAACCTTAAATTAACGTGCATATTCTTTGTTTAAACTCAACCATTCTTATCGAAAAGAAGACGACAGTCTAACGGCTATAATTAATTTTTGCACAAGATGTACTGAATAAATGTAATAAATTCTATACTCAATTTAATTTTATAAAACGTAATTCCCTTTCAACACCCAAAATTACATAAAATTAAAAAACTGTTATTTACAATCTCAACTAAATGGAGTTTTAACGAAGAAATATAGTTTAGTTCCAATTAACCAAAATCTACCCAAAATTTAAGATAACGATAACTAACATTTATCTATATAAATCTATATCAAATATCTTTTCTAAAACGTGGGTATTACGTGTGTGAAATGAAACATAATTTTACAAAAACAAATCCTCTAGACCAAAAAAAAAAATGGAACAAAACAAACTATCTACCCCTCACAACATATTTTCCTTCGGGAGATAATCAAATAAAAACACTCCTAACCTAAAAGAAACCTACACTAGGAACGAAAAAACTGTAAAATTAACAAAACTAAACCTACAGAAAAAAAAACTAACCTAAGAACGAAAAAACTAAACTTAAGACCACTCTTGTGGTCACGTTCGGTAATGTCATAATCGACGCACAAAAAAAATTTCTATTTCCTCAACTAACGATAACTCAACACGATCACGGAACCACGACATGGTACAACCAACGGTACGATAAAGTCACTAACGAAATGAGCTCCGAGGAATTCGCGATAAACATTCTAAACCAAAAGTATCAGAACCGAATACTGTGCACAAGGCACAACATACCGACGATACGAGCCTAAATGGTGTAACATGCGATAAGTTATCTCCCGCCCGGGTCGCGGTTCACGGGATTCCCGCTTTCCGTTATTTCACAACCGTATACCCAAGACCCAAAATCGCTCCCAACCAAACTCACCACGCCTACTTGATTAGTCGCCTCTTACTACAAGCAGTGGTATCTGCTGTAGCAAAATTCTTATTCCGTCCCTACACAGATAAAACGCCCAAAGGGTTCCAATTCTAATCCTAAACCTATTGAACTAAAGTTATCCTACCAGAAAAATAATTGGATGTGCATCCTAACTAACCTACAACTAAAGCTAACCTAATCCTAATAAACCTAAACTAACGGAAAACAGCAAAGAAAACTAACTGCAAAGCCACAATTGGTAAAATGAACATTGTCGATGCAAAAATTCGAAAAAAATCGAAAAATTCCAAAATCAAAAATCAGTATAAGTAAACATCCGGTATACTAAAGGTCATAATTCAATAAAAAAACGTCAAAAGCAGCTCGTAGCTAAACTACAGAATGCTAAATCCGGTAACGGTATGAAGATCGGTCAAAGAAATCTGTGCCGAAGCGCACGATAAACGATAATCCAAAATCGAAAACGATATGGCTCGAAAGCCCTTTTCTCAAGTCAAACAAAAAGAAACGTGATTATTCGCAAAACTAAATCATCTGAATGGCTAATAGATTCCAAAGCGATAAATAGTAAGCTCATAAGTTCGTCATATAAAATTTCTAAAATTCGGTTAAAAATTATGAACACTTCAAAATACATTCACAAGTCCTTCAATCGTAACTTAACTTTACATTCGACAAATACCTGCAAAACATGTGTAAACTTCAAAATCTTAAAATTCGAGAAAAATTCCAAAATAAATTAAAAAACTGGAAATCCAAACTAAACGAGTCCCTAAATACAAACAAACCAAATACCAAAAACGTCCCTCGTTCGGGCGCCAAATAATTTTTATTAAAATACGAAACCTTGATGTTTTTCAGACAAAAAGTTATACTTTGTCTAATTCGATAACTTCAACAGTTTCTAAGATATTTGAATTTTTAGGTATTTATTACCAACTGCTTGGGTAGGTTATTATTATTATGTAGTATTTTGACGGAATGGGACAACTCGCCGTCGCCGATTGGCCTTCGCCGATTGGCCGTCGCCGATTCGCCGGCGGCTGACTCGCCGGCGAGACGATTTGCCGGTGAGACGATTCGCCGGCGGCCGATTCGCCGGCGTCCGATTCGCCGTCGGGAAATAAGCTTCGAAGTGAATAAAATATTAAAATCAATTTATGTTTTTATTCAAAACCATATATTGTTTGAGTAGATTATTAATTGGTCTTTGGTAGAAGTATTAAGTTTTAAAATCCTTTATAATAATTATCATCTGAGGACAAATGGAATGTTAATGACAACACATTAACTAAGATAAGTAAGTTGATATGTTTTCTAATTTCTGTAACTTAAAAATAAGGGAATTGTTCAGGCTAATTAGGTAAAATATAACGATAATAATTTATTATACATGAAAGAGTTAAATTAATATTTATGTTTACTCATATAATTATGAGGTAAACCTCTAATATATTCTAACATTTCAATGTCGTTAAATCGCCTAACTAGCGACAATATGCGCTCGTCGGCGTCCCTATATTTTCTTAACTTTACAGACGGGGGATTACCAGCCACAAGTTGCTCGTAGTATGTATCTCTCCCCTTTTGCACTTTGCGTATACCATTTATAAATTTCCAAATTGTTGGATGCTGCATACCCAGTTCAAGCTGGAGTCTTTTGTGTGCTGCCTCCGCATGATTATTCGTCCGATCGTCTCCATTCAAAGTCCTATCGTAAAGATTCCACATTTCATGGGTGAAAAGGGGTGGACGTCTATCATTTCCTCGTCTATAATAATTGATCATTATATTACCCAGTACCAAAAATTACGAATTATTATGCATACCTATTTCTGCGGCCTACATAATTATCTTCAAACCAATTAAAAAGCGGTTGCAGCTCTTCTGACAAGTCGTCCGATAATAAATCAACAGCTTCGTCCAAATTTGGAATGGGTACAAACGCCAAGGAAGTAACCAATCTAGCGCTTAAAGCAAACTGCGGATCGTTGTTGTAATTTCGAAGAAGGCCCATTTCACCCAAATGCTTTCTCATATTTTGTGTTAAATGGATAAAACACCCATATATGTTTACGCCTTGGAAGCAGTTTTTCATAGCGTTAAAGGCTGCCTGTTTAAAGTCACAGTGAATTGCTTCGGGCTGTAAATTTGGAACCAACCCTTTTAATAATTGGAACATTTCGTTGTACGTAGCATGTTGTTTATTTGGTAAAAGCGCATACAGTACTGGGTGTACGCCATTATTTTTAGCAACCATTAAAGTGTAAACTTGCGTAAACAATGGAGGTGCTATAGAAAATGTTCCATCAGCGTACCTTACACTTGAGGTGTCCAAATGTCGAAGCCAACTTTGTCTTCCAAAAATCATGATTCTATGGGGGCCTTCGCTATCTGCTAGTAGAAAATTTTCTTGATGGCCGGGTTGCACCTCGTAAGTTTTATAACACTCTGGTAATATCAAGTGATCAAGATCTATAGGATTTGGGGGTGCAGCGGCAATTGCATTGCGTTTACGCCTAACTACTTTTTTTAAGGCGTAATTATTTGGAAGCCTAGCTTGTGCTGCTTGTGATACATTTGTAACACATTCGTTTATCACCTATAACAGAGAATGTAAATATATTGAGATAACAATAATAAATGAATTAATAATTACCTGCGCCGTGCCTTCCATTGCTTCCTCAGCACGTTTCTTCACATTCGTCACTACCCTTGCAACTTCCACATCAACCGCTGAGGAGTCATGACAGTGCCTGTTGATTTCTTTAAAAATTTCACCGTTTCTAGTGTGGACCCTAGCTTTGCATGATTTTCTTCTCGCGCATCTCCAAAACTTAACACTATCATCACTTTTACTACACGAATCGAATACATAAATAAAGCCATTCATAGTGAATTTTTCTTTTCCTCTTTCAGACATAACAGTTCCGGCCATTATCAAATATTTGTTGCCACAAAGTCAGCAAACACTGATACTTTACGCAAAAATTATTGCATTTATATTCCACAAAGGGGGTGGAGTTGAGCCCATAATTATCGTTATAGGTAATTAGTTCCAACGATTTCTATACTTCCAAGTTACAGAAATTAGCAAAACATACCAACTTACTTATCTTAGTTATGTGATGTGATTAAAATTCCATTTGTCCTCAGATGATAATTATAAAGTTAGAATTTTAAAATTTAATATGTAATTATCGTTATATTTTACCTAATTAGCCTTAACGATTTCCTTATCTTTAAGTTACAGAAATTAGCAAAACATACCAACTTACTTATCTTAGTTATGTGATGTGATTAAATTTCCATTTGTCCTCAGATGATAATTATAAAGTTAGAATTTTAAAATTTAATATGTACTTCTACAAACGCAATTTATGTTTTTATGTTATTGAATAAAATTAATGTTTTATTTACTTCGAAGTTAATTTCTCGACGGCGAATAGGACACCGGCGAATAGGACGCCGGCGAATTGGCGCCGGCCAATCGGCGACGGCGAGTTGTTCTACACCCGTATTTGGATAACAACATCAAAATGTGAAAATCGGTGTTTCGGGAAGAATACAAGTAACTTCAGGAAATGATAGATCTAACCACATTAACACAAAACGTTCGTATAAACATAAGTCCAATAGTGCTTCGTTTTCGATATTCAGGGTGTCAAATTTAATAACTCGTCTAAACAGTTGGTAATATATACCTAAAAATGCAAATATCTTAGAAACTGTTAAAGTTATAGATTTAGACAAAGTATATCTTTTTTATATGAAAAATATCAAAGTTTCGTATTTTAATAAAACAATTCAATTTACTCCATTGGCGTGACATTAGGTATTAAAAGGTTGTACGGTCCCTTGCGTTCTATGCTACTGTACATAATTAAAACGTATTAATAAGCGAAAACGAATGTACTTTATATTCCTATTTATTATATCAAGAACAAGAACCTTTTTCGTTTTGGAGATATTTCCAAAAAAACAACTTTTTTGACACCTTGAATCTCGGAAACGAAGCATTGTTTGACTTACGTTTATATATGTAGGTTTTGTCTTGATTGGATTTATCATCTCCCAAGTTTTGGTCCGAGCTTCTGGGACACCTTGTATAATAACAAAAAACATAGATACGTTCAGTCATGTTAATAGAGCCTTTTTAAGCTATAAGACTAATATTGAATTCTTTTCACAATAGTGACATTATCTGATTAATTTCAATTTTAATGAACTTCGGAAAATTTACACTCAATTTCGCTCTTGTTTTGGATGCATTTTATCCACGTCGGATTAAGATCATCACTTTAATTTTTTCTGGTTGCAAAAGAAGCATGACCCATTAAGCAATAGTGTTAAAGAACAATTTTTTATTACCCGTTATTGGGATATAAACAAACTATATTGAGAACTATTAACAATCAACATTTTTGTAAATTTATGTTAATTTTTTTTGTGACTCAGAAAAAAAAAGGGGTTAATTAAATGGTGTTGCCTAGATTCTTGTATGATGGTGATTTTTGTGTTTGTGGTATTATAGAGAAATAGAAACAATAAATAAGCATAACTGTGTGTTTTATGGATTTGAGAGAGTGTTCTGGAAAAACTACTGAAAATTTGCAGACAAAGAAGTAAGTAAAACATAACGTGTCTAAGAAAGATGACTAAAAGTATAAAATAATATAGGAAGAAAACAAGCTTGTTTTCATTGTGGCAAAAATATGGGAAAATCAATTAAATGGAGCAGAATAACTTTTAGTAGGTTTCCTGAACATAAAGTTATTTCTACGGTGAGGTCCTGAGGGCTGAACGTTGTTTTCACTCATCATTTATTTAGAGGTTGGGTTTGTTTCTGATATTGCTGCTCCCTTCTCCTTCAAGCTACACCCAACTTCAACAAGCAGGGAGCTGCTTCTGCCTGCTCTCTGCAAGCTGCACCGAACTTATTCTTGCTAGCTAACTTTTGCGTTATTACTTATCAGGGTGTTTTACAGAGTTTTCTTAACTCTACTTATTTACACATCATTATAGTCACATCAGCGGGAAATAGTACCAAATCAATGTTTGTCTTTTTTTCTCTTTCGCCCTCTTACGTTCACAGTTCTCCTCTGGTACGAAGTTCTTTTTAAGTGTAAACCTTTTGAATTAATTAAATCACATGTGCATACATACATGTACTATGGCTCGGGCAATGCGTATAAAGCCAACGATGGAATACAGTTTTAGTAAAGAATAAATAGATCCTCAATAAATCAAATATTGTTAAACTGCCGTGAAAATGACAAACCAGAACGTCCTCTAACGGTCGAAAGCGAACAGTAAAAAATGTTATAATCCAATAGCAAATTTCAAAAAAATTTAATCAAATTATGATGTAAGTGTAAAGTTATGCAACAGTTTAATTTCAAGTTGATAAAACATTCACAAATCGAAACTTGACATGAATTAAAAATTCAGTCAAATCTAACAAAGAAGTAACCTTGTTATTAAATGTAAGTGTTATTTTACAGTCAAGCACAATGCAGTTAGGTTGATATGATTTTTAATTATACTTTTAGTTTTAATTTCAACTACATGTGTTAAATTATAGAGCTGTGATAATTTAACATATAATTGGTAAAGCATTTACTTCAAGGTCTAGGAAAAAACCTAAATATACCAAAAGCTAAAATTAAAATTAAGACGTATGGTTTTTTTTTATTATAAAAAAACTGTTATAAACCTTTCTGGTTATATTTTTTCAGATGATGCTATGCAAGCGTTTTCTACTTTTTGAAGATATAGTTTCCAATATTGAGAATTCTATTAAATCATCCCATTTTGATGCTGCCAATGAAGTTAGATGTCAAATTGTTAACATGTTACGTAAAGCAAAACCTCCAAATGGTAACTTATACTTTCGTCCGCGCCATGCCTTATTTGATCTTAA
Source organism: Vesta saturnalis (assembly GCA_036346205.1). Taxonomy (NCBI): domain Eukaryota; kingdom Metazoa; phylum Arthropoda; class Insecta; order Coleoptera; family Lampyridae; genus Vesta; species Vesta saturnalis. Next base: position 3,331,244 of record JARFJB010002428.1, on the reverse strand, counting down.
ACGCAATGAAAATATAATATCACAATCAGATAAAGGTAATGCAACTGTATATTAAATATGAACGACCAAAACATTAAAGTAGAACAACTGTTGGAACCACAGAACTAAGGAACTTATTAAGTTATCATCTATTCCTCAAGAAATAAAAAGAAACTAGCTAACTCTGAAGCTCTCAAAACTATATAGCATGCCAGAAATCCATAAACCTAAGATTTATTTAAGGCTTAGTGTTAGTGCAATCGGTTCTCCTACGTACAATCTTGCAAAACATCTTACATTTCTATTACAACCTCATAAAAAGGTAAAACACCCCATTATATTAAAAATTCTGCCGACTTCATTGAAAAAGCACATAATTTCAAAATTGAAGAGGGTGATATAATGTTCAGTTTTGATGTTGTTTCATTTTTTACAAAAGTCCCTCTAACAGAAAGTATTGAATATATCATATTTTTCCAAGAATAAAACAATTCTTTTTCAGCACTGTGTAGTAATGGGTAACACTCTTAGTCCTGTTGTAGCTGATTTTTACATGGAAAAATTGTTAACATTAGCGTTACAAGATGCATCTAAAATCTTTCAGTTTGGTATAGATATTTAAATGATACATTTGTTATTTGGAGACATGTATAAGAAGCACTACATGAATTTTCAATGTTTATAAATAGTACACAACCTAGAATCTAGTTTACCATGGAACAGGAAACTAATGATTCACTATCTTTTAAGGATTACAAAAACCTGCATTAGGACTGTTTTAAACCTACAAGAAACATTAAAGAACATTTAAGGTCACCTAAAGATGTTTCAAACCCATTATCACCTTCCGAGTGTATAAGTATATATATATATATATATATATATATATATATATATATATATATATATATATATATATATATATATATATATATATATATATATATATATATATATATATATATATATATATATATATATGGAACCACAAAACGTAGCTTTGATATAAGACTTCAAGAACATATGGGATTTTGTAGATTAGTTCAACCAAAGAAATCTGTGGTAGCTGAGCATGGTTTAAATAATTTAAATCATGACACTCAATTTGATAATATGGAAATATGGTCAAGACAAGCTCATTATTATGTTCGTTTACAACGTGAAGCTATTGAGATATACATAAACATCCTAATAATTTCAATAGGCAAGAAGAGCATTTACGTTTAAATAGGTTTTGTCATCTTATTAATAAAAAGGCGCAATGGTACGTTTCAATTTTAATTTTAATTTAGCTTTTGGTATATCTAGGTTTTTCCTAGAACTTGAAGTAAATTCTTTACCAATTATATGTTAAATTAGCCTTCGACCGTTAGACGGTGTTCTGATTTGCCATCTCCAAGGCAGTTTAACAATGTTTAATTTATTAATGATCTAGTTAGTATTTACTAGAATTTTATTCTATAGTTGGCTTTATACGTTTATCAAACTGTTATATTAGTAGCAGGCTTATGTTTGCGCTTTCAATTACCATATTTCAAATATTTGTTTCAACATCTTAAACATTTCTAAAAACTTTTATTACTACTGAGGAAGCTATCTGTAAATGTTACCGAAACGTTTAGATTTGTGTAAAAGATTAAATCAATCGTACGATATGATCAACAAGTTGGCAATTTGATGATGCAATAGGCTATGGCATGCAACCAAAAACCTAAATGCACAGTAACTCAAGATGAGAGTAAAGGTCTACCTGCTTAAAAAACAACTTTTGAAGTCCTCTATTGCAGTATCAGCACTCGTTAGGTTGTTTAATTGTGCCTATACCGCCTCATGAAAAATTGACTTTGATTCGCTTTATTGCAAAGCTCCGTAATTCTTATTAAAATTATGTTGGATTGGTGTCTTAAATTTCTGCACGTTTGACGGTTTTAGTAAATTATGTTTTTCAGAAAACCCTATAGTAGGAAATCCAGTATTGACAGGTCTGCGGATCGTGGCGGCCATAACGCTGAACCGAATGTTGCAATCCAACGATTTGAGAAACGATTTTCTAAGTAATTTCTCACTGCCAAAGCATTATGGGCTGGGACACCGTCTTGTTGAAAAAATATTTAAAAGATGTGTTTCAGCAATGTCTATATTTATAATTCTGAAAAGCTAAGAAAGAACTGCAGCTGATGGTTGCCAATCCAACTATTATTCCCATTTAAAGAAATGCAAGTTTATATTGTTACTCAAAAACCGCATCCCTAGACAAATTCTAAGCAGGCCACTGAATTCGGCACTTCGCAATATATGAATACAAAAGAAGATACTAAATTTTCGATTTTCCCAATAAATCTAGGTCAGCAAAGTAGTACGTGAATGTAAAAACTGCAAACTTCTATCTTTGATAATAACGATAGGTACCGTTAAAAACAACTAAAACAATGAAATCGGGACAAACGGTACAGTATCGGTGTCAATATTTATTCTTGAAAGCTAATTATTGCATTATTACTTATAAGTGCCAAGGAGATTTTCAAAGTTTTGCTTAGCTTTACTTTTTGACGTATCATTACACTACGAAACTACTGTCGAACTGATAGACATGCACAAAGAAATGGAGAAAACTAAAGAGTACGTATGTATTAAGCAGAATTAATACTGTGAAAGAGAATAGCTAGTGCAACATAGACAAAAAAGAAGAAAGGTAATGAATATACTAAATGGTTATGGTTAAGAATTCTTAACGGCGTGAGAAAGTGTGTAGAAAGGCAAATGAAGAGGGGTTAGCATGATGGTTAAATTTGGACAAGGAAACTGCTTCTCAGTTGAAGGTATTATCACATTGTGACAGCATTTCAAAACTGATACATGAAGATCAGACCTTGCCTTTATTTATTTTGAAGCATTCAAATCACATTGAAACAAATATTACAAAGATTTTCTTTGAAAACATTAATGTAATATGAATTGTCAATAAAACATACTACAACTAGTTTGAAATATTTTTCAGTACCGTAAATAAAACTTAGCTTAATTGAATACATTACATTTTTAGGTCAAATAATTTATAGTTTATAATTTCCTAATTTAGAATATTAAATATATACTGCAAGTAAAGTATTTAGTTATAAAAACAAATACGTATCATATCTAATAGCGTTTGATATAATTTTCTTAAGCAAATAACGAGTTTTCTAAATTGGAAAAGTCAGAGATATAAGACAAACTTTTAACAAGCAACTTGAATAACAAGACAAAACGTAGTAAAAATATTTAATTCCGTCACAGATGGAAAAAGAAAATGTAACAGTAAATGTCAACTAAAGAATGTGTATGAAATTAAATTGTTTAATATCCTTTTTTGTAATAAACTGAACTTACGTTATTAGGACAGAAAGATAAAATTTCACGTCATTTTGTAATTTTTTTAATTAATTAAGAAATAGCATTTTATTTTTGAGTAGATAATTAGATCAGATTTTACTCCAATTAAATTGCTACAGTTTAAAGAACATTTATTTGTTTAAATTTTTATCCTTTTCCTACTTTTCCTACAACTTCGTATAATTACATGAATATATGGTTTAGTATTATAGCGCGTCCAAACCTCCAAATTCAGTATGGGACTTATGGAAACAGTGCAAGATTGCCTAACTTATTATGCCAATAGATTACTGCACCTATAATACCGTATTACGGTTATAATAATACTATATTTACGGTACGAGAGACACAATTTCTAACCTCAAAATTAGTAAAAATATTTGCTATGTAATGCAATACAAATTTAGACAAATCTGCAATGTACTTATATACCCAAAAAGACTACCCTTAATCTTAATCGTATCTTTGAACTATATTTTTTAGAAAAGCGAAGTAGGCGTATGTAATGAAGAGGTACATTACATGACAATATGGTGTGTAGGTTACCCTGTATATGGGATTGTGAAAGAAGCTCTGTAAGCAACAGTATGAGCAAATCGTAACTTTATCGTTTGCCTACGGCGGCGAATTGGTACGGCGGCGAGTTGTCACGGCGGTGAGATGGCACGGCAGGAAGATGGCCGGTGAAAATCTGCACGGCAAGTCGGCCACGGCAAGTTGTCTCACTTCGAGACCTGTCACCTAATAGTTTCTTTTTATTTCGCGGGTAAGTTACAGAGTTTACGTTTTTAAATAGAATCTCACTGGAAATAGAACAGCGGTCGTATTAGTTATTTAAAAATATACTGTAATATCTGTTGGAAAGACGTACGTTGTTGTATAAATTATTCCCGATATTTTGTTTGACAGTGTTACAATTTTTAAAAATAATACCATATAGTGGATCTGGTAGAAACCGAATGTACATGAAATCACTGCAGCTTTGTACATAGAAGAAATAACACAACATCAATTTGACGCATAAAATGTGCGAAATTGAGCTATTAATTAGACTACTCCTACTATCTGTGCACTTATGGTCCAACTTGATCGGTACCCGGTACGGAATTTTTTGTTGTTTGCTTACTACGATTTATTCATATCCATTTATACCTACAATTTCGGGGACTTGATCTGTCCCCATCTACGGGAAACGTTTGCCCTGATTAGAGAAGTTAGTTTTTTACTTATGGTGTCACGGTGTATAGAGTCGCGGTTACTTCGAGTCAAACTTCCTGTGTAAATCGCAGATCTATTGCAGAGCAGACTTTTTTCTGTAGCGTTTGCGCGGTAGTGTTAATTAAAATTCTGCGCAGTGGTATTTCACGTGCTTAACACATTCGCTGCGCATGACTCCCATGGGAGTCACAGCTTTCTTTACCCATGTGCGCATGACTCCCATCGGAGTCGCCAACCAAACGGTATTCAAATCGACAGTATGAACTTAGCATTGCAAGTAACCGCACGTGCTTTGGTCAGCGTCTTTGTAACGGCTTGTTATTTACATTTTTACTCGGCGTTTCTGTTTTTTTAAATATTTGTGATTAAGATGGCGGAAAATGTGCAGGGTCTCTCAAACGTTAAAAAGTGCAAATTAACATTTAGAAATCCTAATAAATTGACGGAACAGCAACTTTTAGAAGCACTTATGTTCTCTAGTGACGAGGGCGATGATATTATGTACGATTTAAATGATTTGGATGCTCCTTCTGAGGGCAGTGATTCTGATTCGGAGGAGGAAGAGGTGAATAGAGAGATAGGTAAAAGCTATTTTTGTATAAGGTAAAGCTTATTTAATTATATTTTTTCATTAATTTCAGATGCTGAAATGTTGCCGCCTTAGACAGAGGTTGAAGATGGCGATGTAAACATTGTTCCTAACTGGACCGATATCCCTTCAGATCGTCTTTACACTTTTCCCTTTTCAAAGACTAATAGACTATTAGTACCAATTCATGGAATAATAACCCTATCGATTATTTCCGCATGATATTTGACGATGATGGTGAATGAAACGAACCATTATTCTGAAGAGGTGTTTTGTTCTGAAGGCGTTTCTGATAATTCCAGAATTACAAGATGGAATCCGGTTACAAGGGAAAAAATGTTAATATTTGTGGCGCTATTGCTGCATACTGGAACAATAAAATTAAATAGGCTCCAAGATTATTGGAAATGCCATCCACTATTTAATTTGAAATGTTTTTCCGGACGTATGAGCCGCGACCGATTCCTAGTAATACTGCGGTGTCTACATTTTGCGAGAAATCCAGCTGTGGGAGTAAAAATCACAGACCGGTTATATAAAATACAGCCTATGATACATTTTTTTAATAACAAGATGTTATCCATCTACTGTTCCGGTAAGGAACTGTCGCTTGACGAATCCGTGGTACTATGGCGTGGGCGCTTAGTTTTCCGCCAATACATCAAAAATAAGCGCCATAAATATGGTATAAAATTATATATATTAACAGAACCAAATGGTATTAATTTAAAAACAGTGGTGTATACCGGGACACTAGACGATTGTGGTGGAAAAGGCCATACTTCAAAAGTCGTTTTAAATTTACTTGAAGACTGTTTTGACACGGGCCATTCCGTGTACATGGACAATTTTTATAATTCTTTTGAATTAGCGCATCAGCTAAGCAAACGTAGTACGTATTGCACTGGCACACTGAATGTTAAAAGAAAAAGCAATCCTAAAACTGTACTATCAAAAGAATTAAAAAAAAACGAAACTATTACTGCTTATTCCAATAATACACTCGTTGGAAAATGGAAAGATAAGCGTGAGGTGCTATATATAAGTAATGAGTATGGAAACGATATGATTGAATTCATGGATAAGAGAAATCGTAACAGAGAGAAACATGCTCCTATTTTTCACTACAACAAGCACATGGGAGGTGTTGATCGCCAAGATCAACTCAGTTCTTACTACCCCTGTGAAAGAAAATGCCTCAGGTGGTACAAACAATTAGGTGTACATTTTATTCAAATGATGTTGTTGAACTCGCACATATTATATGGAAAATACTCTGGACAAACAATATCGCTCTACGACTACAGACTATCGCTTTTGAGCAGTCTTCTGAGGATTGAAGGGACCAAAATACATGTTAGAAGAGACGAATCTAGACATGTGATTACCAAAATTAATTCATTCAGTAAAAGTGGGCGAATTAATAGAAAGCGTTGCAAAATATGTTCCGAAAAGAAAGTAAGAAAACAAACAATATTTCACTGCGAAAAATGTCCGGAACAACCTGGATTTTGTCCTGGAGAATGTTTCACTGCTGCACATACTTAGAATACTTTTTTGTCACATAATTTGTTCTTTTTCTATTTTTTTAGTTTGTATGAGTTTTTTCTTCAGGGTATTTTTTTATAGAAAAAGTGTTTATTATTGTTATTTTACATTTTTTTGTAATCTTTATTTTTTGTTTTTTTACATCTTGTATAAAATAAAAATTTTGATTTGCCGATTCTACGGCGTTTTTGATCATGTTGCCAAAAATTTCTCAAATATTTTCGTGACTCCCATAGGAGTCGGTCAGCACTAAGAAAGAAATCCTTAGCCAGGTGCGCATGACTCCTTCAGGAGGCACACACCAAAATGAAATAAACAACCTGTATATAATTTTTTTATACACAAACATTGAACGATGATCCCAAGAACAGTAATATATCAGAAAAATGTATTGCGGCTCCTGGGGTATAACCAGTCGTAAAAAGTCGCAGCGAAAGTGTTAATGGATTACAACATCGTAGTTCTACTCGCAATAGTTGTTCTATATCTAAAGCAACTTGGCTCACGGATTGATCTGCCAGAGCTAGAGTTGTAGCTTCTCATAGATTTCGACGAATCCAGCTTTTTCCCCGTGACATTACCCGTGCTTCTTCACATTTCACTTGATTACGTTCCCATTTAAGGTCAGCAATTCGCGATTTGTTTGTTTCGTCCGAAATCTTAATAGCTGGTTGACGTTTACAAAATGGATTGTAATTCCTATCTGGGTTAAGATACAAAACCCAATTAAGCTTGTAGTTTAAATATGCCTTTATGGTAGCATTTTTTAAAATCAAATCTTTGTCTGAGAATAGTGCCTAAATTACTTTTCAGCCAGAGTTAAAAATGTAAAAAAAAATCAATTTTTTTAAATGGAATACCCTATTTTTTGTTATGTAATCGAATAGGCGATAAGATTTGCTACAAAGCGATATGACATGTTGTTGTACCTAAATCAAACTGTTCTAAAGTTATTTCCAGAAAACCGAAAATTTTAATTCCTTAGCCATTCTTTCGAAAATGATATGAATGGTTACTGTGGATACGAGTAATAGTTTTTGAAATATCACGTTTTTAATGTTTGTGATTTAGTACTTATCTCTTAAGTGTCTTAATATTACTACTATAAAGAGTGGAAATGGATAACGATAACGACAATAATGTTTATACAAATCAAGAAATTCTTTATTTATTTTTTATACTTGGAAAATGCGACAAGGTTCTCAGTAAAGCTTGCACAATATTTAACGAAAGCTATCCACATTTACCTCTGATGACAAAAGGTAAATTTAGGAGAATAGAAGCAAATTTTGTGCGTGTGAATGCGAACGGCCACCATTTCGAGCATTTATTATAATTTGTTTCTAGCTTTTACATCCATTTGTTGTCATTTGAAGTCATTATGAATAGTTTACGTTAAATATTGTACAAGTTGTGCTAAAAATCTTGTAGCATTTTCCGTATATAAAAAATAAATTAAGAATTTCTTCATTTATATAAACATTACTTTAGCGTTTAAAAGATAAGTACCAAGTCACAAACATTAACAACTTGACATTTGAAAAATTATTTCTTGTATCCATAGCAACCATTCATACGATTCTCGAAATAATGGCTAAGGAATTAAAATTTTCCGTTTTTTTGGAAATAACTCTAGAACAGTTTGATTTAGGTTAGGTTACATGTCCTATCACTTTGTAGCAAATCTTATCGCCAATTCGATTACATAACAAAAAAAATATAGTTCCATTTAAAAAAATGACTTTTTTTATATTTTTAACTCTGGTTGAAAAGTATAAATTTAGGAATTATTCTCAGGCAGATTTTTATTTTAAAAAATAATTACAGTACCTTTTGTAAACGTCAACCAGCTGTCAAGATTTCGGGAAATAATTTTTATCTCAAAAACGTAATAGATGATATAGTTTCAAAAAAAAAAAAAGGTTCAAAATTATGGTTCCCATCCAAAAAATAACAAAGTAGATGGTGGCTTCTGGTATAGCCGAAGCGCTGGAAGTCTGAAAACATTTTAGAGAACGCAACCCTGATTCTAAATTTTCAAGTTTATATTTTTGTCACTACTCCATAAACTTTTAATGAACGGTCTCGCTGAGACACCCTGTATAGGATAGTTGGTTAGTGTGTCTCGCTTGTGCAGCTCAGTACATACATGGTTTGGAAGAGAATTAAATTAAATGATTTGTGAGTATGGACATTAGCTGTTAATTAAAATCAAGTATACTCAGCGTTCATAAAAAGTTCATGAACTTCGATTAGATTAGCGAATTTTTTTTTACACGGGTTGCTTCAGTTTTTATTTCATTAGTTAATGTACCTATAAGGATAGTATAAAGGCATGTAACATACCCTCTAGTAAAATTAATCATTTTTTAAAAAATTACCTTTATTGTCTTTGTTTTAATTATAATTTTCCGTGTTTGACAGAGCTAGCCATAATAGTAGTTTATGTATCAAGTCCATAATGCAAGGCTTTATTGAACCAGTTCGGTTTATAGTCGAGCGAGCGTAGCGAGTATGGTCATATAGAGGGCGACAAAGCCTTATTGTGGACGAGATGCATACAAAGCTTTATTATCGACTACTAAACTTGGCTTATTAACGAAAACAGTTAATTCAATGACATTTTGGACATTTGATGACTAGTACAATAAAGAGGTACATCATAAGGTACGTCATAAACAGTCCTTTATAACGTGGTCGGACATAAAAGGCTTTAATGGAGTTTAATGGAGGTTACAGAACAAAATTATGTGTAGAACTGAAAACTGCAAGAAGATCTGATGATAGATGAATCAGTACCTAAGGTTACAAAAATTAATTCCACCAAAGACAAATTGGTCCATGTGCCGTTTCTATGGGGAGAGGTTAAAAGAAGTTGCTTATGCAACCAGGTTTAATGTTACGCGATACATATCTCCTAATTAGCAGAGAGATTAGGACAGAGCATATTCTTCAAAATCATGTGACGGAAGTATGATAAAGGTGTACAGTGCGTCCCATTTGAATGGTTATTCATAGTATCTCGACAGATTGATATGGTTTTCGTTACACTATGCTACTATTTTGTCAGACACGATACATCTTTAATAATGGTCATTTCACTTTGATATAGTGGGGAAAATTTAAAGATAAAGATTGATATTGATGTAGTATAATACGCCAATTTCGATGGTGCAATTTGTTTTAAAATATACGTTATACTTTTGGTAATACCAACCAAGCGTGAATATTTTTAATGGAACTTACTACATTAAAATACTTATCTTGTGGGTAACGAATAATGCATTTTTTATTATGAAATGAAAATGCACACAAAAGCCCGCTATAAATATAGCAATTTGATAAACGTATCTAAAAGCTAAACTATGGAATCTAGTTTTATATTTCTAAAGAATAGTTAGATCATTATTAAATTAAATATAATTAAACTGCCTTGAAGATAACAAATCAGAACACCCTCTTGAGTACGAAGACTAACAATGAAAAATGTCATAATTAAAGAACAAATTTAACAAAATTGAATCAAGTTATGATGTAAGTGTAATATTCCGAAAAACTTTAATTTAAAATTAATTGAAGCTTAATATATAGAAACCCATTAAATGCGTCTATTCTAAAGTACTTCGACTACATTATTATGTTTTTAAACAACTGAGGAGATAAAATTATTCTGAAACTACCGCCATTAATATCAAGTTTATTTTGATTCAAATACACCCTATATTTCAATACCGAAGTAGGCTATGACAGGTATGAAAACGGCAGCGTCCCTTGCACAAAAAAAGTAGCACGCCATTAAAAGTATTTACAGAGTGCGTCAGAAAAGTGTACACATACTTTAAGGAACGAAAAGTATTACTTATGTGTTTATTTTACATTTAAATACTGATCACACATGTTGTACTGCCTTCAATTCAGCACATAGTTACTTTAAATGTTCAAAATGTGGGCCGTTGGCAGCTAGACACATAATGGAACGACGAGCGGTCGCTGTAACTACTTCAGTAAACGTTTCAATGGAGATTGCAGTACATGCCGTTGTAATCTCCTGGTGAAGTTCCTCCAGCGTGCGTGGCTTAGGTCGGTAGACTTGGTCTTTCACAGTTCCCCGCAAGTAAAAGTCCATAGGAGTTATATTGGTGACCGTGGAGGGAACCCAATGGGCCCTCTTCGACCAATCCAGTGTCCCTGAAAATTGTCATTCAGGAAAGCTCGTACGGCTAGATGGTAGTGTTAATTAATAAGCGGGTTGGGGGATCTGTTTGAAACTCCCGCCTCCTCACACGCTGCACTTCAACAGCATTATCAAATCTGATATACCACTTCTGAATTCACTTTTGCTGCTCGAATGTCCACATCCATCCATTTTCGTTTTGTTTTACAATCGTACTCTTTACATTGTTGCATCTGCCGCCATATGAGTAATGCCATCCTTTAATGAAACATCATACTACACATTGTTGCCGTAATCCGATCCAAGTTCGGCAAAAATTCACAGATATAATCTGTTAAATTGTGTATACATTTTTCTGACGGACTCTGTATTTATTGCAGTATGTTTATGTTTGTAGTCTATGACATGCGCATTACAATTAATCACTGGCGTGTATACTAGTGACGCGATTTAGCGTTAAATTCTATCCTGTTGTGTTTTTAATCGTAGTTTTCAATTCCATAAACTATTAATAACATAAAACCTAAAATCTGCATTACGGTAGAAGATATTAGCATCTACACCGCTTCATAAGCATTGTTATTTTGAGTGTTACGAAACCATTTATGGCAACACTGCTTTAATAAAAGACATCGTACAATATGATTACTACAATAACAAATAAAAATGATAATATTTATTAGATGTTTAGAAGATATACCTATAGTAAGCACTAAACACATTCAAAATTTACTGACTAGTACCTGTAAATGGACCACCAGTGTCTTTTGGACTCTTTCCAACCCTTTGGGTACTGTATTATACTATAGTAGTCCACGGTCTGGCAGCCAGAAAGGTTCCCAGTTGTTTTTTAAAGTCCTCATGATATACCGTGCAGGAAATATCGTATAACTACCTGCCAGGTTTAGGTCAAAGTGCTTCAAGTGGAAGCGTTTCTAGGAAAGTTGGGTTTGTTACAGTTCTTACGAATACAACTCTTCTGAAAAGCTCAAAATCACTCTGTTCTACAATGTTAGTGCAAGTATTGGTGGTGAGATAGACGATATTCCCAGAACATCGACTCTAATATTCCGGATGATACTTTTGTTGCAGCTGCTTAAAACTAGTATACAGGGTTGTTCATTAGTGCGCCAAAGTGAATTTGCGACTAAACTGCGCACAGTAGAAAAAAACGTTTTCTATAAAATTTGCTTGAATTCAAGCACTCTATAACCTAAAAATAGTTTCGCATATACGGGTGTACCATAACAACGGTACATAACCATTTTTTCTTATTTTAAATGGAATGGTATAGTTTTACTAAGGATTTAGTTTCTACGCTAAAAAACCACAATTTTTTGTTAAACTTGTCGTATAGCTAAACTTTAGCGTTTCTGAAATATTTGTATTTTAGATAAAAAATTATCATTTTCGTCGTAGTTCAAAAATTTATTTTGGGGTTACTCAAAATAAAACTCCGCATGTAATTAGTGCAGACATTTTAAGAAATATTACGACACTTAATTTTTATACAGGGTACACCAGAAATATGAATTTAGTTTTTTTTTGTTTTAAGTGTAAATAACTGTCTTATGTTAAATAAAACACCCTGTATATTATTACGTTAGTCGACAGAAAATTGAAAGACCTACATTTTTTGTTATTAGCAAATTTTGTCTATCTGTAACGGTTTTTGGAATATTTACAATTTTAAGAATTTTATTTCAATTCTTCGTGGTATAATAAATTTGCACCCGGTTTAATATTAGGTATATTGACTAGAAAACGATTATAACAGTTGCCATACTTAAATAATTGATAAAATGTACTGACTTTTGTATTACGTATGTGAGTGAGAATGTAATTTCATAAAGAACTTTTAATAGATATAAAAATAATGCTATGAAAAAAGAAACTTTTTTTTAAAAATCACTCTTTTATTTACGCGTAGATGCACTAAAATGTAGAAAATAATTTTTTTCTTTGCACCAAAATGTGATCAAAAATCTGTAGGACTAAGAATGAAAGCACAGGGAGCTCATATTATAAACATGTGACGGACATACATGAATTATGATGAGCACCCAACCCTTTTATTTTTAGTCCTAAACATTTTTAATCACATTTTGATGCAAAGAAAAAAATAATTTTCTCCTTTCTACGCGTAAATAAGAGTACTTTTTAAAAAAAGTTTCTTTTTTCATAGTATTATTTTTATATCAGTTATATACATCATGCAAAAGTCAATAAATTTTATCATTTATTTAAGTATGGCAACAGTTATGGTCGTTTTCTGATCAATCTACCTAATATTATGCAGGGTGTACAGTGATTATTATATCACGAAGAATTAAAATAAAAATCTTAAAATTGTAAATATTTCAAAAACCGTTGCAGATCAACAAAATTTGGATATTAGAAAAATTAAGGTCTTTCAATTTTCTTTCGAATAATGCAATCATATACAAGGTGTTGTATTTAAGATAAGATAGTTATTTACTTTTTAAAACAAAAAACCCCTAAATTCATATTTCTGGCACACCCTGTATACAAATTAAATAAGTCATAATACTTCTCAAAGGATCAATGTCTACACTAATTACAAGCGGAGTTGCAAATTCTTAGATTTGGTAGTAACCTCAAAATAAATTTTTTAACCACGACAAAAATGATAATTTTTTATCTAAAAGTACAAATATTTCAAAAACGGTTAAGTTTAGATAGACGACATGTTTAATAGAAAGTGGTTGTTTTTCAGAGTAGAAACGAAATCCGCAGTAAAAACTATACAATTCTACTTAAAATAAGAAAGATAGGTTATTTACAGCTGTTCTAGAACAAACTGTATGTGCAAAAATATTTTTAGGTTATATAGCCTGCCGTAATTCAAGCAACTTTTGTATAAAACGCTATGCACAATTTAGCCGCAAATTCACTTCGATGTACTAATGAGCAACCCTGCATATTAAAGTAAGATGTTAATAATAAATTTTTTTACGCCGAAAATAATAGCATATAAAGATTTGTTGACCTTGATTAATGAAAGTTACTGCATCTAAATTCGGAAAGATAACGACCAAAAAAGACTTTAGCTCTCTAAAAATGCTTAACCAACTGAAAACCACTATTAAAAACCACCATCACTATTAGAAATCTAAGTGCCAAAAACTTCGCAAGAAAGATCTACTAAAACCATAAAACTCTTTCGCAACTTTGGACTTAAATCATAATTTGATTTAATTTTGTTAAATTTTCTTTTTGTTTTGAAATTTTTCATTGTTACTTAGTGTTCTAATTTGCAATCTTAAAGGCGGTGTAATAATAATTAATCCGGTAAGCAGCTAGTTAATCTTTACTAGAATAAAATAAAATTAGATTAGATTCCATAGTTTTTAAACACGTTGAACTACCTTTTACAGCAGGCATATATTTTCGTATTTTTAGTTGATACGTTAGTTAACAACTTTAGAAAGCTGTTACCACTTACTGAGTTCGATAACTATAATTCCTATCGAAAGGTTGAAATTTGCACAAAACAAATAACAATACACGTTTTCAAACCCAAAAGACAAGTATCCTAATTAATTAATACTAAATTTGTAAGCAAAAATAATGACGAAAATCAGAATTTAAATTATTGAAACGTATAAGGTGTGTCAGACCAGTAATTAACTTATTTCAAGAATTTTTTGTTTAACTGGGGATCTGATTAAGACAAAACAGAAGGGCGTCAGGTGGATAAAATGTACGTAGTTAAGTGAAAATTTTGCGCATTGAAATTATTGTGCGTAGTGGGTACGTTGGCCATAAAATTTGATGCAATGCAATAGCTGTTGCAAGTATAACGGTTTAACTTATCGACTTCAGATTGAGATATGAGTTATATACTTAAATTGAATTTTTGATGTTGAATCGCGTAATGTTTACATTATTGCGAAAAAATAACGTTGAAATACCTTCTAATTCAAAATTTGTTTAGATTTCTATATTTGCTCTGCCCACAAGCATATACCGTGTTCTTGTTATATAGTCCGCTGTTGAGAAGAATTGTTAAATCGTAATGTACAAATTGAAATAAATATTTCCTTTTATGTTGAGATACTGTTTATACGGATAATTGGCAATTTTAAATATTGACAAACTAATCAAAAATAATAGGCAATTTGATTTATTTATACCAAAATAACACTATTTCTTTTACCGTTAAGCTATCTGTATATTCAATTATAAAACGCAATAATTACATTCCAATTATATCAGAAGAGCGTACGTTCACTGATACTTTCGCAAATACACTACAATTTCAACCAATATTGAATATAAGGATAGCTTATAAATTAAATGTGTAATTAACCTCGTATGAAATTATAATTGACTCCGTCATTAATTTATCTTTCATCTGGCTTTTGGGCAACCTCGCTAGTTCAAATCTACTGTGCGAGCCTGTGCGTGTGCGTGTCCATGTGCGTACGCGTGTGCAAGTGCGTGCGCGTGTACATGCGCGTGCGACTGCACGTGTACCTGTATGAGTGCGAAAGACGGTGCGTGTGCATATGCATGTGCCTGTGCTTGTGTGCATGTATGCATGTGCGTGTGCGTGTGCCAGTGCGTGTGTGCATGTGTTGCTGTGCGCCTGTGCGCATGTGTGAGTATGTGCGTGTGTGCGTGTGTGCGTGTATGTGTGTGTGTGTACGTGTGTGTGCGAGTGTGCGTCTGTGCTTGTGTGCGTGGGTGCATGTGTGCGTGTGTGCGTGTGTGCGTATGTGCGTTTATACGTGTGTGCGTATATACTTGTGTAAGTTTGTACGTGTGCGCGTGTGTGCGTGTGTGCATGTGTGCGCGCTATGAGTGTGTGTGTGCTTGTGCGTGTGTGTGTGTGTGTGCGTATATACGCGTGTGCGCATGTAAGTGTGTGCGCGTGTGCGTGTTTGCGTGTGTGCGTATGTGCCAGTGTGCGTGTGTGCGTGTGTGCGTGTGTGCGTGTGAGCGTGTGTGCGTGTGTGCGTGTGTGCGTGTTCACGTGTGTGCGTGTGTGCGTGTGTGCGTGTGTGCGTATGTGCGTATGTGCGTGTGTGCGTATGTGAATGCTCGTGTGTACGTGTGCGCGTGTGCTTATATACGTGTGTGCGTATATACTTGTGTAAGTTTGTACGTGTGCGCGTGTGTGCGTGTGTGCATGTGTGCGCGCTGTGAGTGTGTGTGTGCTTGTGCGCGTGTGTGTGTGTGCGTGTTTGCGTGTGCGTATGTGCGTGTGTGCGTGTGTGCGTGTGTGCGTGTGTGCGTGTGTGCGTGTGCGTGTGTGCGTGTGTGCGTGTGCGTGTGTGCGTGTGTGCGTGTGTGCGTGTGTGCGTATGTGCGTTTATGCGTGTGTGCGTATGTGAATGCTCGTGTGTACGTGTGCGCGTGTGCTTATATACGTGTGTGCGTATATACTTCTGTAAGTTTGTACGTGTGCGCGTGTGTGCGTGTGTGCGTGTGTGCATGTGTGCGCGCTGTGAGTGTGTGTGTGCTTGTGGGTGTGTGTGTGTGTGCGTATATACGCGTGTGCGCATGTAAGTGTGTGCGCGTGTGCGTGTTTGCGTGTGTGCGTATGTGCGTGTGTGCGTGTGTGCGTGTGTGCGTGTGTGCGTGTATGCGTGTGTGCGTGTGTGCGTGTGCACGTGTGTGCGTGTGTGCGTGTTATTTTTATTATTATTATTATTATTACTATTATTATTATTATTATTATATTATTATTATTATTATTATATTTATTAAAACATTGTATATACATTCAATTCAAAATTTTCACAATATGTACATTACAAATATACCATTATTTTCTGAGGAGCCGCGAAAGTTTAATCGCATGATATGTTTAAGATCAGTTGTTGTTCCGAATTTATAACACACAAAACATTGTTGATTGTCCATTTCGAAATAAACGTGTCAATTGTTTTTTTCCCGGTATGCCACGAAAAATCCTGAATGATTCTGTTTCTTAGGCGTGTTACGTACTGACACTTTAGACACGCAGTCACGGTATTGTTTTTAATATCGTTGATGTACGTATTGTAAATGGTTGCTTTAGCTAGACTTATTAAAAAGTTTGCCAGGTCGTTTGCTTGTTGGCTACCTTTTACGCCGCATATTATTTGTGTGCGTGTGTGCGTGTGTGCGTGTGTGCATGTGTGCATGTGTGCGTGTATGCGTGTGTGCGTGTGTGCGTGTGCAAACGTGTGCGTGTGAGCTTTTGTGCGTGTGTGCGTGTATGGGAGTGTGAATGTATGTGTGCGTATATGCCTGTGTGCGTGTGTGCGTATATGCATGTGTGCGTATGTGAGTGCGCGTGTGTACGGGTATGCGTGTGCGTATATACATATCTGCGTGTGTGCGCGTGTGCGTGTGTGCGTGTGTGCGTGTGTGCGTGTGTGCGTGTGTGCGTGTGTGCGTGTGTGCGTGTGTGCGTGTGTGCGTGTTGCGTGTGTGCGTGTGTGCGTGTGTGCGTGTGTGCGTGTGTGCGTGTGTGCATGTGTGCGTGTGTGGGTGTGTGCTTGTGTTCGTTTGAGTGAGTGCGTGCTTGCGTGTGTGCGTGTATGCGTGTGTGCGTGTTTGCATCTATGCTTGTGTGCGTGTGTGCGTGTGTGAGTGTGTGCGTTTGTGCGTGTGTGCGTCTGTGCGTTTATGCGTGTGTGCGTATGTGAGTGCTCGTGTGTACGTGTGCGCGAGTGCTTATATACGAATGTGCGTATATACTTGTGTGGGTTGGTGCGTGTGTGCGTATCTGTGCATGTATGCTCGTGCGTGTGTGTGTGTGTGTGTGTGTGCGTATATACGTGTGTGCGCATGTAAGTGTGTGCATGTGTGCGTATGTGCGCGTGTGCGTGTGTGAATGTGTGCTTGTGTGCGTATGTGCGTGTGTGCGTGTGTGCATGTGTGCGTGTGTGCGTGTGTACGTGTGTGTGTGACGTGTGTTCGTGTCTGCGTGTGCGCGTATGTGCGTGAGCATGTGTGCATGTGCGTGCGCGTTGTGCACGTATGCATGTGCGTGCGCGTCTGTGCTATGCGTGTGCATGTGTATATGGGACCGTGTGAGCGCAAGTGAGTTTGTGTGCATGTGTGCGTGTGTGCGGGTGTGCGTGCGAGTGTAGTGTCGTGTGTGAGTGTGCGTAGTGTGCGTGTGTGCGCGTGTGCGTGTGGTGCATGTGAGCGTATGCATGTGTGCGTTGCGTGTGTGCGTATATGCATTGTGCGTATGTGGGTGCGCGTGTGTACGGGTGTGCGTGTGCGTATATACGTATGTGCGTGTGCGCGTGTGTACGTGTATGCGTGTGTGTGCGTGTGTGCGTGTGTGCGTGTGTGCGTGTGTGCGTGTGTGCGTGTGTGCGTGTGTGCGTGTGTGCGTGTGTGCGTGTGTGCGTGTGTGCGTGTGTGCGTGTGTGCGTGTATGCGTGTGTGCGTGTGTGCGTGTGTGCATGTGTGCATGTGTGGGTGTGTGCGTGTGTTCGTTTGTGCGTGTGTGCGTGCTTACGTGTGTGCGTGCTTGCGTGTGTGCGTGTTTGCGTCTATGCTTGTGTGCGTGTGTGCGTGTGTGAGGGTGTGCGTTTGTGCGTGTGTGCGTCTCTGCGTTTATGTGTGTGTGCGTATGTGAGTGCTCGTGTGTACGTGTGCGCGAGTGCTTATATACGAGTGTGCGTATATACTTGTGTGGGTTGGTGCGTGTGTGCGTATGTGTGCATGTATGCTTGTGCTTGTGTGTGTGTGTGCGTATATACGTGTGTGCGCGAGTGCGCGTGTGCGTGTCTGCGTATGTGCATGTGTGCGTCTGTGCGTATATGCGTGTGTGCGTGTGTGGTTGCGCGTAAGTACGTGTGTGCGTGTGCGTATAATCGTGTGTTCGTATCTGCGTGTGCGCGTATGTGCGTGTGTGTGCATGTGGGCGCGTTGTGAGTGTGTGTTTGTGCTTGTGCGCGTGTGTGAGTATATACGTGTGAGCGCAAGTGAGTTTGTGTGCATGTGTGCGTGTGTGCGGGTGTGCGTGTGTGCTGTGGTGTGCGTGTGTGCGTGTGTGCGCGTGTGCGTGTGGGTGCATGTGAGCGTATATGCGTGTGTGCGTGTGCGTGTGTGCGTATATGCATATGTGCGTATGTGGGTGTGCGTGTGTACGGGTGTGGTTGTGCGTATATACGTATGTGCGTGTGCGCGTGTGCGCGTAGTGATGTGCATGTGTGCGTGTGTGCGTGTGTGCTGTGATGTGTGCGTGTGCGTGTGTGCTGTGTGTGCGTGTGTGCGTGTGTCGTGTGTGCGTGTGTGCGTGTGTGCTGTGTGCGTGTGTGCGTGTATGCGTGCGTGCGTGTGTGCGTGTGTGCATGTGTGCGTGTGTGGGTGTGTACGTGTGTTCGTTTGTGCGTGTGTGCGTGCTTGCGTGGGTGCGTGTATGCGTGTGTGCGTGTTTGCGTCTATGCTTGTGTGCGTGTGTGCGTGTGTGAGTGTGTGCGTTTGTGCGTGTGTGTGTCTGTGCGTTTATGCGTGTGCGTATGCGAGTGCTCGTGTGTACGGTGCGCGTGCTTATATACGTGTGCGTATATACTTGTGTGGGTTGGTGCGTGTGTCGTATGTGTGCATGTGTGCGTGTGTGTGTGTGTGTGTGTGTGCGTATATACGTGTGTGCGCATGTGGTGCGCGTGTGCGCGTGTGCGTGTCTGCGTATGTGCATGTGTGCGTCTGTGCGTATATGCGTGTGTGCGTGTGTGGTTGCGCGTAAGTACGTGTGTGCGTGTGCGTATAATCGTGTGTTCGTATCTGCGTGTGCGCGTATGTGCGTGTGTGTGCATGTGGGCGCGTTGTGAGTGTGTGTTTGTGCTTGTGCGCGTGTGTGAGTATATACGTGTGAGCGCAAGTGAGTTTGTGTGCATGTGTGCGTGTGTGCGGGTGTGCGTGTGTGCGTGTGTGCGTGTGTGCGTGTGTGCGTGTGTGCGCGTGTGCGTGTGGGTGCATGTGAGCGTATATGCGTGTGTGCGTGTGTGCGTGTGTGCGTATATGCATATGTGCGTATGTGGGTGTGCGTGTGTACGGGTGTGGTTGTGCGTATATACGTATGTGCGTGTGCGCGTGTGCGCGTATGTGAGTGTGTGCATGTGTGCGTGTGTACGTGTGTGCGTGTGTGCGTGTGTGAATGTGTGCTGTGTGCGTGTGTGCGTGTGTGCGTGTGTGCGTGTGTGCGTGTGTGCGTGTGTGCGTGTGTGCGTGTATGCGTGCGTGCGTGTGTGCGTGTGTGCATGTGTGCGTGTGTGGGTGTGTACGTGTGTTCGTTTGTGCGTGTGTGCGTGCTTGCGTGGGTGCGTGTATGCGTGTGTGCGTGTTTGCGTCTATGCTTGTGTGCGTGTGTGCGTGTGTGAGTGTGTGCGTTTGTGCGTGTGTGTGTCTGTGCGTTTATGCGTGTGTGCGTATGCGAGTGCTCGTGTGTACGCGTGCGCGTGTGCTTATATACGAGTGTGCGTATATACTTGTGTGGGTTGGTGCGTGTGTACGTATGTGTGCATGTGTGCTTGTGCGTGTGTGTGCGTGTGTGTGTGTGTGCGTATATACGTGTGTGCGCATGTAAGCGTGTGCGCGTGTGCGCGTGTGCGTGTCTGCGTGTGTGCATGTGTGCGTCTGTGCGTATATGCGTGTGTGCGTGTGTGGTTGCGCGTGTGTACGTGTGTGCGTGTGCGTATGTACGTGAGTTTGTATCTGCGTGTGCGCGTATCTGCGTGTGTGTGCATGTGGGCGCGTTGTGAGTGTGTGTGTGTGCTTGTGCGCGTGTGTGAGTATATACGTGTGAGCGCATGTGAGTTTGTGTGCGTGTGTGTGTGTGTGTGTGCGTGTGTGCGTGTGTGCTTGTGTGCGTGTGTGCGCGTGTGCGTGTGTGTGCATGTGTGCGTATATGCGAGTGTGCGTGTGTGCGTATTTGCATGTGTGCGTATGTGAGTGCGCATCTGTACGGGTGTGGGTGTGCGTATATACGTATGTGCGTGTGCGCGTATGTGAGTGTGTGCATGTGTGGGTGTGTGCGTGTGTGCGTGTGTGCGTGAATGTGTGTTGTGTGCGTGTGTGCGTGTGTGCTGTGTGTTGCTGTGTGTGTGCGCGGTGTGTGCAGTGTGTGCGTGTGTGCGTGTGCGATAGCGTGTCGTGCTGTGCGTGTGTGCATGTATGCATGTGCGTGCGCGTGACTATGGTGAGTGCTGTGCGTGTGTTCGTGTGCGTGTGTTGCGTTCGAGTTGACGTATACGTGTGTGTGTCGTGAGTGCGTGTGCGTGTGCGTGTGTGCATGTGTGCGTGTGTGCATGTGTGCGTATGCGTGTGCGTGGTGCGTATATGCATGTGTGCGTAGTGAGTGCGGTGTACGTGTGTGCGTATGTATGTGTGTGTGCGTGTGCGTGTGTGTGTGCGTGTGTGCGTGTGTGCGTGTGTGTGTGCGTGTGCTGTGTGGTGTGCGTGTGGTGCGTGTGCGTGTTGCTGTGCGTGGTGTGCGTGTGTGTGTGCGTGTGTCGTGCCTGTGTGCTGTGTGCTGTGTTCGTTGTGCGTGTATGCGTGCGTGTGCGTGTTTGCGTGTTGCGTTGCTTGTGCGTGTGTGCGTGTGTGAGTGTGTGCGTTTGTGCGTGTGTGCGTCTGTGCGTTTATGCGTGTGTGCGTATGTGAGTGCTCGTGTGTACGTGTACGCGTGTGCTTATATATGAGTGTGCGTATATACTAGTGTGGGTTGGTGCGTGTGTGCGTATGTGTGCATGTATGCTTGTGCGCGCGTGTGTGTGTGTGTGTGCGTATGTACGTGTGTGCGCATGTAAGTGTGTGCGCGTGTGCGTGTCTGCGTGTGTGCATGTGTGCGTCTGTGCGTATATGCGTGTGTGCGTGTGTGGTTGCGCGTGTGTGCGTGTGTGCGTGTGAGTATATACGTGTGTTCGTATCTGCGTGTGCGCGTATGGGCGTGTGTGTGCGTGTGGGCGCGTTGTGAGTGTGTGTGTGCTTGTGCGCGTGTGTGAGTATATACGTGTGAGCGCATGTGAGTTTGTGTGCGTGTGCGCGTGTGTGCGTATGTGCGTTTAATTAGATTGGCATTGAACCCTTTTTTTTGTAGCTTTTGTTAAAAAATTCATAATCGAGGTTGTTCGTACTTGTGAAATAGATTTCTTTGTGTTTGGGGTTTCAGGAGGTTTAAAATGTATTGTTTCCAAGAATTATTTTAATTAGAATTGAAATTGTTTAATAGTTTTTCAATGATGTTTAGAAATTAAAATTAAAATTAAAAACGTAATTTCATGTTGATTAAATGAAACGTGTTTGGGAAATGTAAGAAGTGTTTCTTTGCGTGTTTGATTACGTAAGCTTGATGCGCGATTAGTTAAATGAGTGTTGCAATTCTTATTAGAGTTAACCGGATCGTTTCGGTTAATATTACCTCTTGTAATATTTTGAAAATTTGGTTGGTCAACAATGTTTCGTTGTGAAAATAGGTCGTGTACTTGTCAGTTCTTCGTATTGGCGTAGTTTTGTCGTGGGAAACGTGTATATTGGAATTTTTTTAGTTTTCGTAATCGCAGGTGACGCTCAAGAAGGTGATGTAATGTGGTGTGAAACGAAAGGGGAAATTGGTGTATTTTATGGTTGAGATGAACGAGAAAACTCAAGTTTGTTGCGGCACTTGTCGTGTGTGCGAGATGTGTTGGAGGTTGGTGGAACTTATTTGCACCGTGCTGGGGTTATTTGAATGTTACCGTAGGAAATCTTTTCCATGTACCCTTTTTTGGGTATTTTTGAAGCTTCGTTCTCCCCGGGTCGTATCGTTCGTCAGAAGTGACAGTTTTAGGTATTCCACGAAGGGCCTAGTGATTAAAGGTTAGTACTGGTCCGTGGTTTTGGATTTATTATTACATTTCTTTTGCGGATGTTTTTTGTGTAATAAGTTCATTGTTACTCGCTAGTTAACCTTTGCACACTCGTCTAACCCACAACGAATGATGAACTTGCTGTAAATAGATAATGCTTTAATAACTTTTGTGCAAATAAAAGCGAAGGGCATATGTAAATAAAGTAATATTTGCATATGTACGTTAAACCAGATAGAAAGGTGACTGAATCATATGGTTTTTGATTTATAGTTGTTTCGTTACTGAAGTTCGTGTAAATATAACTTAAGAATTGATGACATTAAGATGATTTCAGCAATCAAATACCGAAAGGGTTAATTGCCGTTACAGAAAGAAGGGGAAAGTTTCGATTGACCATTTTGTTGCACGAGTAAAGGTAACTATTTTTCTGTTTATTTTTTTGGTTTGTGGTTTTAATAAAGTATTTATTTGTTAGGCGGAAGAAAATGTTTTCATAAAGTGTATTATATTGTACATTGTTTCTTTTATATAAAATATAAAATTACCTATTATAACGTTGTTAAATTTTAAATGTTCGACGTGCAGTAATATTTATAAAGGTGTTATTTAAAATTAAGATATTTACAATATAAGGTCGAGAATGCGACATTAAAATTCAAGCAGTAGGTTTTACGAAATTGTTGATGTTTTAACACGTTGATTGTTTATTTTCATTTTTCTTTTTTTTATGTCAAAATATGAATAGCGTTTATGAATTTGGGTGTTACTTCTGTAAATGTACATATCATCGTAATCTCATTCCTTTCTTACAACGCTATAGTATTTACGTTAGATCACAATTTATTTACATTTACATTCAAGTTACCGAATAGTTTATTTATTTCATGAGAACTTTGGATTTTTGCAATTTTAAAAGTGACGATATTCGACTACTTTTCAATATTTTAGTACAAGCTTTAACGTAATAATTTGAGAAATATTTCTTTATCAGATAATTCAGTCATTTCGAACTTTGGTCATATAAGTTCATTTTAAAAAACGTTTTGAAATTTAACGTAACGTAAATTAAAATGTTTTAGGAATATTCACAAATATTCTGAAGATTTACAGGAATCGACGTACCGGTTGCGATTTCACCGTTTTACCTGGGTTGCAATTAAAGGTAGGCAAGTTTGTTTCGGTGAATAGCTGTGACTCTTTCGCATTTAGAGATTAGTTTATTAAATTATAGGACCTTTATAATTATTTGATCGCGTTTGTTTATTTTGTTGTGAGGTATATTCATCCTTAAATTGAATGATTAATTACCGTATTGACCAGTCATTTTGGTTATTTGAGCCAGTAATTTTACATTGAAGTTTATCGAAATGTATAATGAGCTTTGAGTTTTATTATCTCCATTTGGTGGATTTTTAATGAACTTTGTGTAGAGATTCTTTGGAGTAGAATTTTAGGTAGAGTTGTTTTCTTTTCGAGTGCACATTATTCTTTCCTGTTAGGCCGTTGTTTTAAGATTTAGTTCAGGACGCTTCCCCGCTATAAATTGGCGCCTTTGTTACACATTTTTCTTGATTGATTACGTATTACAGGCTAAATGCAAAATTAGTACCACACCCAACCTTTTATAACCACTGAGCTATCGACCTCCGTCTTCTATCTGTTTTTCTTCTTCTAGTGCCAATCTCGACCGTAACAGCATCTGAACTACTGCACCGATAGGTTAATAACAACCCAGGGTGAGTAAATAATTAGCAGTACATAAGTATACCACAATTTAACGAGCAATAGAAACAGTCCGAGTGAAACGTGATAACTTTGAAGTAACTATTTTAGAGCTTCTGAAGGCAAAACAATATAAGAAACGAAGGGGATTAATAATATCTTGTGAATAACAGGAATGTTGGGTTAGGAATAACAGGAAGATAAATATAAAACATCAAGAATTGTCAGAAAGAAGGTGCTTATATAAGAGAGCAGTAGTAAGCAATAAATAAAACTAAAAAAGGAAGAGAGCTATGAAATTTAAGCTTATTGCGTTCAGCATACTGATCAAAATTAAGACACGGACAATGACGATTCACAATATTCGCAACGACGCGACTTCTCTAATGTGGAGATAACCACCCTTTTCGGGATATATGCAGCAAATAGGTTAGACAGAATAAGTAAAATGTACAATGTCTTTAAGCGCTGCAGCCTGACAATGAAGATCATATAAGCATATGAAAAGTCTTATGTAGCATAGATCGAAAATGTTCGGTTATTTACACCTTATAAATTTTTTTAACACCTAATGGTTTATTCAAATTGATATCCTTGAAAGTAGGTTTAAAAATGTGTCCAGCACATAATTTTCTTATGTCGACGGTATGTTGACATCACAGAGTACCTATATAGGGTAAAGAGGCTAGACAGAACATATTTTTGAACCACACCCAGGTGTTATAAGATTGCGTCTTATTATTTAATTAATTTTTACGGTTTCTCACGAAAAACCTTTGTAAAGAAAATGTAATATAGAATGTCATAGACATAAAATTCAATTAACCGTAAAGAAGAGTTCCATATTTATTGACCTAAAGTTGAAAGTTGCCTAGAAATTCATTAAGTTAGAGGTCGTATACAGGGCTTATTTATTACCACACGAAAATCTTTCTAACATAACCTAACTAAAATTGAAGTATGTATAATAGAGCTCTCTACACCTTTTTCTATATATCTGCCAGTTTTTGAGATATACACAGAATGTGCGATTTTAGCCAAAATTTGATAGAACCGAGATATTTTAGTGGCAACACACAGTGTTTCATTAAAATGCGCGCATATGCATACTCATTTTGAAATAAGAAAGTAAAAAAACATGCAGTAAATTAAATAAATTGATAGCAAATTAGACAGAAAAATAAAAATGGAAGCTTTTGGAAATAACACGGAATTTAGTTATTAGCGAGAAAAATTTACTCAGATTTCTATTAAAAACTCGTTTGAAAGCTACACTTAAGTAAGTGGTAAAATGATCTAAGTACTGTCAGATTAAGAATATGATCGTGGAAACGTTGAATTAAATTCTGTTATTTTCACAGTTCAAATTATATGCAAACAAAGAAAGTTTGACGTTTGACAACCAACGTAGAATATACAAATTCTTTTAAATGTTTGATGTTAGTTACTTAATAAAAAGAATTGTTTTAAAAAATGTGCAGTTAGTTATGTAAAGTTCCAAAATAATTAAATTTTCTACGGTAACCGTAATTTTCAGTATAAAATGATATAGTTTTTTAAATTATAACTTATCGAAAATCAATTTAGTGCAAATAAGGGCAAGTGGAAATGGGTAAAATCAATTAAGTCCCTGGCGAGTAGCTTCACTATAGGTCAGTACACAGTAACCTTACAATGCTTGTTCAATGTTCAGAGAGGACATGAGGATCTATTGTGTCTTGAGGAATATTCTAGACCTACATAATGGGACTATGTTTTTGTTATGGTTCGAGTACTATTCATTCTCATTGTCATACAATAATTAACCGCATAATTTAATAATTATTTTTTTACTGAAATTTGAGGTTCCTGTAAGTTTTAGAAAGAGAATGAAATGGTTCACTTTTAATCAGATGACGGAAATATCCACCAAGAATGTATTTTATTCACGTAATGAATAAATGACGTAATGACGAACAAAACGACATTTGACAACTTTGGTGTGATTGAAGGCAATTTAATTGGCTAACGAACCGTCACGTGCGGTTGGGAACCGCAGGGCTGTCTGATAGTGCGTGATGAGAATTGCAATTGTGACGTCACGCAGCTTTGTTCTCTTTACAGTATGTATCTAAAATTAATGTAATGCTTTCATACATAAAACATTAAAACAGAAGCATAATTTTCCTTTCAAATATAAATAAACGAGTATAACCGACCCTAATAAATGTAATTGGGATAATATTACAAATTTACTACTAGTATATAGACTGTATCGATATGCCCCTTATAATTTATGTTAAATTGGATTTCAAATTAATTTGATATTATAAATTATTGGGGTAGTTTCGGCTAAAACGAAATAGGTGATGCATGAAAATTAAATCGGTTTTAATTTAACTTTAGGGAAAATTTGTTTTTGAAATATTCATTTCAACAGATTGCTTTGTTTATTTTATAAATACAAAAAGAACACCACAATTTAGAGTATTAAGTAAAGGATTAACAATAGTTGAGAAAGACTAATTTTGGTAATGTCTACAATACATTATATTAACTGACCAACCTAGCAATACGAAACAGAAGGGTAATTGAATTTCGAACTTGTGGAATTCATTTAGTTCCTACATCTATTATTTAATTAGGCAAATGCACGAACTTCCTAAAAGATATTATTACTAACTACAACAGTTTAATGTAATTAGCAAATGCTAAGGTTAACAATATATAACTAGGATTATTACTTTAATGTTTTAGAAAATAATTTTATGTAACTACTAGCCAATACACGATTTACTGAACACATGTAATGCTGCTTAGGCATTGTAGTTTAGTAGGAATGAAATATAACTAAATTGTAGTATTTTTACAAAGTAACAGTTGTTAACTTTAGGATATAACGTTTTACGGAAATTATCATTTCGTAATTTTCATCAAAATTATAAAGTTAAATTATAGGTATGTATCACTGGTCCAGGAATGGTAGTTTATTAAATATGAGCAGTCTAGCCCACCAAGACGTAAGGCAGAACCTATAACTGCGAAAACTGTCAAAAATAGTTTTTTTTGGTGATACAAAATTTTTTGTAATGTTTTTGGTAACACCATAATATTTTGTTGGAAGCACTAAAAGTCAACGTGTCAAAGGAGTTTTAATATGTAATACTGATATATAATGTTTAAGTATTCATTTAAAAAAAATTCCGAACTTTAGTTATTTGTATTATAAGTAAAGAAAAGTATTGTTTTTCTTTACAAATCGCGATCTTTCTAATCGACCCGCATTATGCTTTAAGAATAATACATTACATTTGTTCGGACTGTAAATGGAGATGGTTTACATTTTATAAGAAATTATTTCAAAAATACATGACAAGCGCGAGAATCAAATTGCTTTTTCCATCACTGCAGCAACTAAACAAAAATAGGTAAACAAACATTTTCTGAAGTGTTATCGCGTGAAAATGGAAATAAATAAATAATGAAAATCATCCTGAAATATCGGCATTAGCGCTTGAAGCTGTTGCTAGTTTATTACTCTTGGGATAAATATGAGAAGACCTACAATATTTTCAATTCTTGGAGGACTTCAAAGAATGTAAGGGATATCGACGAAGAAGTTATGCTTGCTTTTTTCATGAAAAGGTTAGTTTTCCTGAATACATTTATTTACTTATTTTAAGTTTTATCTTTATATTTGATTACAGGCTGAAAGAATAAAATCTTCCACGCTGTGGTCGACATATTCCATGTTGAAAAGTACGTTGAGAGTGAAAGAGAACATCGATTTATAGGGAACTATGGGAAGTTACAGTTATATTTAAAGCGCCAAAAATAAAAAATTCTATGGCAGGATCATGTGTCAAAATATTTAACAGAAGCGCCTGACGATACTTTTCTTATGACAAAGTGGCGTTAATTTTCGGTCTGTATTGGGCATTTCGTAGTGAGGAGCTAAGAAAGTTAAATGTGAAGAATATCGAGGATAATGGCTCTATTTTCGTTGTCACCCTCCATGACACTAAGACAAGGAAGAAGTGTATATTCACCGTTACGACGAAAATGAGAGGAATTAATGAAATTGAATTGTACATGGAATTTGTAAGCTTGCGTGCAAAACATATGAATCACTCAAGATTGTTTATATTTTATATGAACAATAAATGCACAGTACAACATGTGGGGATCCACAGTTTCTACAGTTGCCGAAGAAAATTGCCCATTGAAATTGCCAAACCCAGACGCTTACACTGGATACTGTCTACGTCGAACGTCAACTGCTTTTCTTGCTGAGGGTGGGACGGATATCTGGAGGCTTAAAAATCATAGAGGTTGGCGATCAAACACGACTCCAGAAGAGTATATAGAAGAAAGCATTAACCTTCCAGTAGTTGCGCCTCTTTTCTGAACATTAGCAGTCGCGTGCGAACTCACAGTCCGCATAGCTATATACGTACAGTCTACAACAAATAGTTACAATAATGTTTAAATAAAATCTTTATTTCATATAAGAGGTATAACGGTTAGTGGTAACTAAAAAATATTTGCGATATAAAGAATAATAAATAACAAAATAAGTGTAAGTAACTTATACCTAATTGTCTATTCTGTGCCATTTAGGCACTCGGATCAAATGAAGTTGGCACAATTAAAATGAAAACACTATATCTGCTGCTAAACCAACGAAACAGTGGGCAATAAAAACACGTTTGTGCAGAAATGAGAGAGAAATATTAGACGTAGAACTGTCTTTATTGGAACACAGCGAATGTTACGTGTAGAATTATTTCAACTTCGGTCGAACGAAAAACGGTAGAACAGCCTTAAGTAATAAAATTACTAAAAAATATAAACCTAAGGAATGGATAATAGTGAACATTTGGTATAATATTGTCTCAGTTTATAATATGTATAAAAAATTGTACGTTTTTAGTCAATTTTACTTACTTGTATTTCTCAATCAACGTCACTATATAAATTTCAGTAGCGTGAGTAGTCGCACGCGGACTCACACTTCGCAATTGTTAATAAAAATAGTTACAATCAACCGATTCCCTCAGCAGTCCGTACGATACTAAAGCAACCTATTTTAGGTAGCTACTGAGGAGTAAGGGTTGATGCAGGCAGAAATTTCCAAAATATTTAAAAATTTAACTCTATGCGGAGAGTCAGTCCGGGCGCGACTACTGCAAAGTTAACAATAAAATGGCGACAAACATGATTTTTAATCAGCCATCATCGTCAAACAGTGGATGATAGAATCCATCAGATGTTGTCCTGGAACGTACTGAATTACAGTTGGCTCCTGCATGTAGCGATTCATCATTTCCCACGTCACTATCATTTAATGATTTACAGTTGAAACATTGTACAAGCATAAGTTTTTCTAACGCGAATAGTTGTACGTTTAATATTTATTTCAATAAGTAATTAATAATTCCTTATAAAGAAATGGTAGCTATAAAGAAAAGAGATACTTTTCTATACGATTTGTAATAAGATAATATGGTCCATTTCCATTGAGTGTCAGAAAAAATATAACATTGTTCCGGCATAGGTTTAAAGAAAAATTAGTTTCTGGGTGATTTTGTTCATTAAAAGATTAGTTACTGCCAAGTGGAAACAATAAAAATAAGTTATTATATCATTGCATGTTTTGATGACTTACGAGGGTAACGTGAAAAATTCTCCGCCTGACAATGAAAGACTGCGACTTTATGTTAAAAAATGATTTTATGTTTCGTAATCGTAATCTCCCTTGACTTTAACACACTTGGTCCAGCGTTTCTCCAACATCAGTATTCCTTCCCGGAAGTGAGAGAGAAATAAATTTCTTCAAGTTAGGGAACAGATGGAAGTCTGAGGGTGCCAAATTAGGAGAATAGAGGGGGGATGGCCGAGAAAATCGTACGTCAAATCCCGCAGTTTTCCCACTGCCAACGCACCCTTGTGTGCAGGTGCATTGTCCTGGTGAAAGATGATCTATTTCTTCTTGAAGCCAGGCCTCTTCTCGCGAATTCTGGCATCTGGTCAAGAAGGTTGGAGTAACATTCGCCTTAATTGTTCTACCTTTTGCAAGGAAATCGATAAACAGGATCGCTTTCGCATCCCAAAAAATGCTGTTGACCTTGACATTTCCGCCAGATGCTATCGATTTCGCTTTCATCCATGATGACAAATCGCCGCACAAAATCGGTCGGATACCTATTGAATCGGTCCAAAGATTATTGCGAAGATCGTTTGCGCATTTGCTTTTGATCGGAATTCAGAAAATGCGGTACCCGACTTGTGCAGAGGTTTCGCATCCCTAATTCTTTGTGCAAGATGTTTCGCACCCTTTCTTCCGATATCCCCACAGCCTCAGCTATCTCACTCACGTTTACTCGTCTACCGTCCAACACGCATCATGCACCTTTTCAATGATTTCTGGTGTGGTTACGGTTTTCGGCTGTCCTTCACGTGGGGTCGCCTTCGAGGGATATTCGACCACGTTTAAATTCAACAGCCCACTTTTTTACAGGTAACATGGAAGGAGCAGAGTCCCCGTAAACTTTGGTCAACTTCGGATGCATTTCCCTAGGGGTTAATCCATCCAAAACGAAGAATCTTATGATCCCACCATATTCATGTTTATCCATTTTAACGAAAAATACGCAAGACGTCTACTGAAAAAATTCGTGTAAGCAAACTACTTGAGAGAACAAGTTGAACGAACTAATGACACGTGCACCCAGACAGGAAACATTCTTCTTGATTGGAGCGCCATCTCTGTGTCAGGCCGAGAACTATATACCTTACCCTCGTACCTTGTGAACGTTGATATTAATCATAGTTTGTAGGATGAAATAAATTTTAAGTATTCGTCGATATTGTTGGTGAACAAAATAAGAGCACTAAAGTTATCAATACAATATACTTCTGCAATTTACCCTATATAATTTTTTGTTTCTTTACGTGTTTCAATACATGTATTACTATCAAGAGAAAATTTATAAGTAAAATAATAATAGGTTGTAATTGTAACAAATAAAATAAATCTATATCTATAAAACACAAACATTGTTTCTACCTATGTCCGTTATAGACTTTGAAACCATCCAACCGATGTGCTCAAATGTACGAAGATGGCTATAGACCAAAAAATAGGCACATTCGATTAATTCATGATTTTGATTTTCCAGAGTTTTTCAAATTTATATTTTTAAATAGGGTATCCGCTATGTTTTAAATTTTTTTAGGAGAAACATTTTAACTTTAAATAAATATCGTAAACGGTGATTGAGGTGTGTTGTGACCATAGCGCGGAGCGAATCACCATTAACATCTGTATCAATATGCTGATTGTTTATTTTTTACTCTTTTTAATTTTATTATAATATACGAATAGTGTTTATGAGTTGGTTATTATTTGAGTACTTTTGATAACATTGTAACTTCTTCCATTATTACTGCGTTTTTATTATTTACGAAAGCTCAAAATTTAAATGATTAGATATTTTGATTTACATTAAGTTGTTGAGTAGTTTATTTTAGTAGTTTAGTTAGATACGAGTGTTTTATTTACGAATGAACATTATTTCAAGATGTAGTTTATGACGTTTTTCCCTCTATAAATTTATTTAACAGGTGGCGCCTTTGTGATACCTATATTTATCCTTATTTGTGACATACCCTTTTTGTGTTTTACATATTACGAGCTATCCTAAACGCAAAATTAATAGCACGTCCACGCCTTCTTTCCACTGAGCTACCGGCACTATTTTCTTATCTGTTAATTCCGTTCTACTGTCATTTTCACCCGTAATAAGGAAACCTTCCGATTAAACATGGAATAGCATGTCAAAATGTAAGGTTTAACCAAGAATGGTTAAAGAAAAAGGTGATATTTACGTTAATCTATTTCCTAGAACTAACAATTCTATAACACAAAAAAAAAAGATAAGTTTTGCTCTTTTCCTATATTCACTAACAAAATTAAGGAGATTTTAGCAGTAGAATGCGAAGTGCATCTTAGAAATGATCACAATTGTTATGTCAAATTTCAATTTTCTAAATTACTTAAAGAGTGTTCGTTGAAAAGCACAAAACTTAAATAACAAATCTCATAATTACCTACTAAGGTCGATTAAGAATAAAATTAGCAGAAATAATCTAATTTCTGTTAAAGCAGATAAATGTAGGTAACACTTTAGTAGTTTCAAAAAATAATTATACGCAGAAAGTTAATGATTTTATTGTTATCGAAAATTTTAAATAAAGATCCTGCAACAAAATTTCAAAAATATGTGATACAAAGATTACAAAACTGCAATATTTGCTTTACTGGATTAGACAAACAACACATTTTATACAAGAATTTACACCAACAATATACGGTCTCATAAAGTCCACAAACCAAATATCCCCATTAGACCAGTAGTTTTTTTTTAATCCAAGCAATTAATCATATTGTAGCAAATAAACTAAACCACATAATAACAAACAATTTAAAGGACAAATCGAAACAGTCTATTAAGAATTCTATAGAATTAATTAATAAACTACAAAACATCAAATTACCACTGTATAACATGTTTGTATGTATTGATTTTACTTGAATATTTTTTTAAACACCCTCAAGAATGTATGCGTTTATTAAATATTTTTTTATTTAATAATATTGTTGGATTAGTTACAAGAATGGAGTTAATTTAATTATATTCTCTCGGTGTTAATCAAAATTACTTCAGATTGTGCAATAAGATTCGCCTACAAAAAAAGTAGGTTACCTATGGGCAGGCCAATTTCGCCATTTTTACCTAATATCTTTTGCAAGAGTTTTTAGTTAATATAAAAAATTTACGTCCTAACATAAAATTTACACTAGAGGGTTCAAACATAAAAGTTTGAGTTCTCCATATTCAGAAAACCTACACATACAGACGTTACAATTCCAAGCGATTCATATCACCATAACATATATAAGTTAGCTGTATATAGCTCATTAGTATATAGTGCAATGTCATTACCATTAAACCAAACAGATTTCAAGAAAGAAATATCAACTACAAAACAGATTACACACGCAAATGGTTACGTTTCAATTGACACATTAGTTAAAAATCAACAGTACAAAGTATATATCAAAAACATTTAGCCAGTTAACACGGAACCGGCAGAAAATAATAAATACATATCAGTTTCATATTTTGGAAAAATATCAGAAAAAGTAGCTCGCACATTGCAAAAGAACAAGAAGTACAAAGTAGCTTTTAAAACTAATGTTTATTTAATGCGAAAGACATCTTGAAGTCGGTTATTTATAAATTGAACTGCACATTCTGTAACTCTGTTTATATTGGACAAACACAGGAGCTTTGGTATTAGATACAAAGAACACATTAGATGTTACAAATATAAACACGCAAACAGATCAAACTATGCCAATGGTTTTATAGTAAATAATCACCTTATGATTTAAATTTACAACAGGTTGACCTTATACTCACGGATATTTCATACAGAATTATGATTTTCACCATGTTTGCTATTTCACCTCAATGACTTGTTACCATATCTACTTGTTTGTTATTTTACTTACATATTTTCCCTTGATAATGATACAGGTTGTACTGAAACGCGTCGAGAAATAAATAATTATACAAAAGAAATTGTGGAATTATATTGGATTTAAAACATTACTGCTATTAAATATGGATTTCCACGAAGTAAGGTTAAAGAATATACATTTGAAAAAAATTGAAATTTTGCAATACATAGGTGTATACGTATACCTGATTATACAGTTGTTTTCACAAAAAAAGTCCGGTGCGTAATCAACTATGTGAGCAACATTAAAATATTTAGTCAAATCCGCAATTAAACGCGTGGTCGCGTGTGCTCGCGTGCGATAGTGTGCTTGTGCTCGTATGTGTGGATGTGTGAGGGTGTGTGCGGGTATGTGTGAGTGTGTGTGGGTGTGTGCGGGTGTGTCTGGGTGTGTGCGAGAGTGTGCAGGTGTGTGCCGGTGTGTGTGGGTGTGTAAGGGTGTGCGAGTATGCGTGTGTGATCGTTTCTATGTACGTGCGCGCGCATCTGTGTGTGTGTGTGTGTGTGTGTGTGTTGCTTTCTTCTTGACAAAATTAAGTATTCTTTACTTGTTTGAAAATTCGGGAGAACGTCAGTTTTTTTAAATTAAATTTAAATTAAATTTAAATTGGTGGTTTGCTTCTAAATTGCAACTTTTTGCTGTTTGCTGTTGCTTTTGAAGTTTAACCTATACGTGTAATTATAAACGATTTCTTGCAGTTTCTTATACTGTAACATTTTCTACCACGAAAGTAGCTAAAGGTATAATGGTTTTTTGTGGATATTATTAAAGTGTACTCACATTGCAAATGAATTTTCCATTTCTACTATTATCAGTAACTTAATTAGGAAATAAATGTATTTAATTCACATTAAGATAGTCAAAACTAACTTTAATAGTTTAATTTAATGGTGGTGGTATGTCGAAAAAGCATACAAAATGAATTACATGCCTCTAACCTTGTTTCATTCCACAAACAAAATACGGTCGACCCCAGTCTACCGCTGATGATGATAGCATAGCTAATGAAACGCGTTCAGTGTTTTTATTTTTGTGTGGTACGTGTGTGTAGTTTGTTTGTTACAGCTCCTGTCACAGTCCCAGTGTTCCAGATTTTTCATTTGGTTAATGCATTTTCACTTTTAGGGTGTTTATTATACAGGATCCTGCATCTTAGCACCCGTATTCTATTACATCTAAATGATTTATATTACAAACAATATTAAAATGGAGCAATACAATGCTTGCTAGATAGCACATTTTAAAAATGTCTTCACAAATACAGGGTGATCCACAAGTCCATTGACACAAAAACTTATATATTTTTTAATGGAACACAGTATATATTATTCCAGATTTGAATTCTCTTCAACAAGATTTCAGCATCTTATACCGAGTGCTTTTGAAGATATGATAACTTCTTTATCTGAATGGACATGTGTTGATCACTCTGTATCTTTCAAGAACAATCGAAAATAATTATTATTTGTAGTAGAATATTTTATTATATATACCTTGCTACTCTTCTTAACATGTCGGGCGTACTACTCTCAAATGCGTTCCTCATTCTTTGTTGTATATATTCTTGTGTAGTTGGCGGCTCTTGGTAATCAAGTTCCTTAACATATCCCCATACAAATAAATACAGTTTAGTTAAATCGGGGGATCGGGGTGGCCAGTTACACGGCCCTCCTCTGCCAATACAACGATTTGGAAATAATGAATTAAGATGGGCCCTGACGTGAACAGAATAATGGACGGGGGCTCCATCATGTTCCAACCACATTTCCTTCCGTAGAGTTATTGACAAATTAGCACATAGATTTTGCAAATGATTTTGCAAACAGTCAAGGTACGTAGCTCCATTCAAATTCCGTTAAAAGAATAAGGTCCAATAACATCTTCACCAATAATTCCGCTCCAAACATTTATTGACCATTTGTGTTGAAAGTCAACCTGTTTGAAAATCCTCGAATTCTGATCTGAATAGTAGTGGAAGTCATGGCGATTCACAAATTCATTTTTGTGGAATGTGGTTTCATCTGAGAACAAAACCTTATCAAAAAGGTTATATCAATTTTATGTTGAGCCCAACTGAAAAATACAACACATCGCTCCAAATCCATATCAAATAGTTAGCATGAAGACGGTTACACTTCAAAATCCTTTGAACGCTACGTTCGCTAACACCTACAGCAGAACTAATTGCTTTTAGACTAACTGAAGAATTTTTGGTAACAGATAATATAACAGACAATCCATTTTCTTCA
>JARFJB010002428.1:3255000-3287500 GCA_036346205.1 Vesta saturnalis | reverse complement strand
GTGCACGTGTGTGCGCGTGTGTGCGTGTGTGTGGTGTCGTTGTGCGCGTGTGCGTTTCTCGCGACGTGTTGTGCGTGTGTGGGTGTGCGTGTGGCCGGTGTGCGTGTGTGCGTGTGTGCGGGTGCGTGTGTGCGTGTGTGCGTGTGGGTTGCTGTGTGCGTGTGTACGTCGTGCGTTGCGTGTGTGCGTGTGCGTGTGCGGTACGGTGCGTGCGTGTGCGTGTGCGTGTGCGGTGGGTGTCGTGTGCGTGGCGGTGCGTGCGGTGCGTGTGCGTGTGCGGTGTGCGTGGCGTGCGGCGTGTGCGTATGGTGTGCGTGTGTGTGGTGTGTGTTTGGTCGTTGCGTGTGCGTGCGTGCGTGGGCGTGTGCGTGTGCGGTACGTTGCGTGTGCGTGTGCGTCTGAGTGTGCGGCATGTGTTTGTGCGGTGCGTTACGTGTGCGTGTGCGTTTCGTGTGCGGGTGTGCGTGTGTGTGTGTGTGTGTTGTGTGTGTGTGGGTTGTTTTGTGCGTTGTGCGGCGTGCGTGTGCGTGTGCGTGTGCTACGTTGCGGTGGTGTGCGTGCATTGCGTGTACGGTGTTTGCGTGTGCGGCGTGTGCGTCGGTTGTGTGCGTGTGCGGTCCGTGTGTGCGCTGTGTGGCGGTTGCGCGTGTGTCGCATTGTGCGCGTCGTTGTGGCGTTGTGCCGTTGTGCGCATGCGGCGCGCGGCTGTACCGTGTTGTGCGTATTTGCGTTGTGTGTGTGTGCGTATGTGGCGTGTGGCGTTTCTTGGCGTGTGTATTGCATGTGCGTATGCGTGTGCGTGTGCTGTTTTGCAATGTGTTGTGTGTTGCGTTGTGTGTTGTTGTGTGTCTTGTTGCGTTCGTGTGCGTGCGTGTTGCGTTCGTTGCGTTGCGTACGTGTGCGTGTGCGTGTGCGTTGCGTTGCGTATGCGTTGGTTGCTTGTGCGTTGCGTGTACGTGTGCGTTGCATGCTTTGCTTGCGTGGGTTGCGGTATGTGTTTGTTTGTGTACGTATGTGCGTGTGGCGTCGTGTGCGTTGCGTTGCGTTGCGTGTGCGTTGGTACGGTGCGTGCTTGCGTATGCGTTCGTGTGCGTTGTGCGTTGTGCGTATGCGTGTGGTATGTGTGTGGTGTGTATGCGTGTTGTGTTTTGTTGCGGTATGTTGTGTGTATGTGTGCGTTGGCCGTTGTCGTTGGTTGTGCGCTGTGCGTGTGTCGTGCGTGCGTGTGCGTTGCGTGTGCGTACGTGTGCGTTGCGCGTGTGTTGCGGTTGGCCGTATGTGCAGGTAATTTGCGTTGCGGCGTTGTGCGGTGTTGCACGTTGGTGTGTCGTTGTGGTGTGCGTATGCGCGTTGCGTATTGTAGTATCGTATGGTTGTGGTGTATGCGTTCGTATGTGCTGTATGCGTGTATTGCGTTGCGTATGCTGTATGCGTATTGCATGTGCGTGTGCTGTCGTAATGTCGTTGTGGTGTGCTGGCCGTTGCGTATGGTTGTGCGTATGCGTATGCGTATGCGTATGCGTATGTGTGCGTATGGTTGCATGTTGCGTACGTATGCGTAGTGCGTATGGTGTGCGTTGTCGTATGCGTATGGTGGCGTGTGCGTATGCGGGCATTGTGTGCATTGGTGTGCGTATGGTGTGGTGTGTGTACGTTGCGGTGGTACGGGTAGTGTGTGCGTGGTACGGTTGCGTGTAATGCGTGTGGCGTGTTGCGTATGGTACGTGTTGTGCGTTGCGTATTGTGCGGTATGTGCGTGCGGTTGCGTTGTGCGGTGTTTGGTGTGGTATGTATGTGTGGTGTGCGTGTGGTGGTGGTGTGCGTTGTGGTGTGTCGTGTGGTGTGGTGTGGTGTGAGGTTGGTGGTTTATGGAATGTGGTATGTCGTGTGTGGTGTGGTGGTAGGTGGTTGCGTTGGGGTGTGCAGTGCGCGGTGTGCGTCGTGTTTGCGGTTGCGTTGTGCGTTGGTGCGTGCGGTTGCGTGTTGCGGGTTGCGTACGTGTGGTGTGCGTGGTAGTATGTGTTGGTGTGGGTGGTGTGGTTGGTGCGTGTGGTTTGTGTGTGTTTGTTGTGGTGTCGTTTGGTGTGCGTGTGTGTGTGTGGTATGGTTGTGGTTGGTGTGGTGTTGTTGGTGTTGTATTGTGTCGGTGTTGTTATGTATATTTATTTTGTGTGTGTGTGTTGTGTGTGCGGGCGTTGCGCGTGTTTGCGTGTGCGGCGTTTGTGCGTGGTGTTGCGTTGTGCGTGTGCGTTGTGCGGTGTGTGCGTATTGTGCGGTATTGCGTTGTGGTTGTGCGGTGCGGTGCGGTGCGTGTGCGTTGCGTGGGCCGGGCGTGTCGGTCGGTGTGCGTATGCGTTGCGTTGCGGGGTGTGGTGTGCGGTGTGCGTATGCGTGTGGCGTGTGCCTGTCGTGTGCGTGTGCGTGTGTGCGTGTGCGTGTGCGGTATGTGCGGTGGTGCTGTGCGTGTGCGTGTGATGCGTGTGGTTGTGCGTTGTGCGTGTGTGTGTGCGTGTGTGCGTGTGTGCGTGTATTGGTATGTATTGGTGTGTGTGTATGTATGTGTTGTATGGTGTTGCGTATTCGGGTAGGTGTGCGGGTGTATGGTGTGTGGTGGCGTGTGCGTTGTGCATGTGTTGGTTGTGGCGGTGTCGGTGGCGTGTGCTGGTACGTTGCGTTGTGGTGTGCGTAGTGTGCGTGTGCGTGGCGTGTGCGTGCGGTGTGCGGTGTGCGTTGGTCGGTGGGTTGGCGGTGTGCGGTGTCGGTGTGCGTTGTGCGGTAAGTGTGCGTGTGTGGTGTGTGGTATGTGTGTGCGTATTGCATTGCGTTGCGTGTACGGTATTGTGCGTATTGCGTTGCGTGTGTGCGTTACGTGTGCGTTGGTGTCGTTGCGGTGCGTGTGTCGTGTTGCGTTGCGTATGTGTACGTATTGTGTGTGTCTTTTTGTCGTTGGTGCGGTGTGCGTGGTGCGTATGCGTATGTCGGTGTGCGTGGTACGTGTGCGGGTTGCGTATGTGGTGTACGGTATTTGTGCTTATTGCGTATGCGTGTGCGTGTGTCGTATTTTGTGGTTTGTGCGGTGTGCGTTGGTGTTGGTATGTGTGGTGTGGTGTGGTGCGTGTGGTGCGTATGTGTACGTGTTGGTGTTCGTTGCGTGTCGTTGCGCGCGTGTGTGGTGTGTGTGCGGTGTGTGCGTTGCGTGTGGTGTGCGTGTGGGTATGCGTACGTGTTGGTGCGTGTGTGGGTGTGCGTGTGTTTGCGTTGCGTGGTGCGGTATGTGGTTGTGTCGTATTGCGTTGTGCAGTATGCGTTGCTGTGTGCGTGTCGTCGTATTACGTATGTGGTGTATGCGTATGCGTGGTACGTTGGTTGCGTATGCGTTGTGTATGTGATTGTGGTATGCGTATGTAGGGTATGTACGTTGTCTGTGTGCGTATGCGGGCGTGTGTCGTTGTGTACGTGTTGCTGGTGCGTGTTGCGTGTGGTGCGTTGCGTATGCGGTATGTGTTGCATGCGTATGCGTGTACCTTGGTTACGTTATGCGTTGCGGTGGTTGCTGTGCGTTGTACTGTGCGGTAGTGTATGGTGTGTTGTGGTGTGTGGTTGTACGTTGGTTGTACGGGTGTACGTTGGTATGTTGCGTATGCGGTATGGTACGTATGCGGGTGTGCGGTAGTGCGTGTATGTGTTGGTATGTCGTATGGTGTGCGTTGGTCGTATGTGCGTGTTGCGTGGTTGCATGTACGTATTGCGTGCGTGTTGCGTGTGTGGTGCGTACGTGTACGTTGGTGTGCGTGTGCGGTGCGTCTGCGGTACGTGTTGCGTATGGTACGTGTGCGTAGTGTTGTACGTGTGTGGTGGTGGTGTGTGTGGTGCATGCGTGTGCGTACGTTGGTTGTTGCGTGTGCGTTGCGTAGGCGTGTGTAGTGTGGTCGTTGTGTTATGTGGTGTGGTTATGTGTGTGTGTTGTTTGTTATGTGTGTTAGGTATGTGTGTGCGGTTGCTGTGTCGGTATGCGGTGGCGTATGGTGGTGCGTTGTGCGTATGGTATGCGTGTACGTGTGCGTATGCGTATTGCATTTGTGCGTGTGTGCGTTGTGCGTGCGTTGCGTGGTATGTGTGCGTTGTGCGTGTGCGTCGTGTGCGTGTGGTGTGCGTTAATTGCTTGTGCGTGTTGCGTGTATTGCGGTACGTGGCGTTGCGTATTGCGTGTGCTTGTGCGTATGTAGTGTGCGTGTGCGTGTACGTATGCGTTGCGTGTGGGTGCGTGTGCGTAGGTGCTATGTGCGTGTGCGTGTGCGTGGCGTCGTTGGTGGCGTTTGGTGCGTCGTTGGCGGTGTGGCGTTGGCTGTGTGCTGTGTGCGGTTGTGTGGCGTGGTGCGTGTGGTGTGGTATTGTGCGTTTGGTGCGTGTGCGTATGGTACGTTGTGCGTATTTGCGTGTGCGTGTCGTACGTGTCGTATTGCGTGTCGTTGGTTGTGCGTATGGTGTCGGTGGTGTGGCGTATGCGTGTGCGTTGGTATGGTGTGTTTGTGCGTTGCGTGTGCGTTGCGTTGCGTGTGCGTATGGTACGTGTATGTGTTGTGCGTATTGTGCGCGTATGGTTTGGTTGGTTGGGTTGGTATGTGTGTGTTGTGTAGTGTGGTGTGCGTGTCGTGGTCGTGTGTGCGTTGCTGTCGTTGCGTTTATGCGTTCGTGTGCGTGTGCGTATGTTTGTGTGGTGTGTGCGGGTATGGTGTGGTGTGGTGTTCGGTGTGTGTTTTTGTTGTGCGTTGTACGTTGGGTGGTGCGTGCGTGTGGCGTGTGGCGTGTGCATTGCGTACGTGTGCGTGTGCGTGTTGGTATGCGTTGCGGTAATTGTGCGTGTGTGGTGCGTGTGCGTTGTGCTGTGGCGTTGCGGTGTGCGTTGGTTGTGGCTGTTTGGTTGCATGTGTGGTACGTTGTCGTGTGCGTGTGCTGTGCGTATGCGGTGTGCGTGTGCGGTTGCGTGGTGTACTTGTCGTGTCGGCGTGGTGTGCGTTGCGTGTGGTTGCGTGCGGTGCGTTGGCGTGTTGTACGTGTGTGGCGTTTGGTGTGCGTGGTGTGCCGTGTTGTGGTGTTGTCGTGTGGTTGTGCGTTGTGCGGCGTGTGCGTATGTTGCGTACGTTGCGTTGGCGTGTGCGTTGGTGCGGTTGTGTACGTTGGTGCGTTGTGCTGTGCGTATGCGTGTGCGTTGCGGTTTGCGTGGCGTGTCGTTGCGTGTCGGGTATTGGTTTGTCGTGTGCGTATGCGTGTGCGTGATGTGGTTGGTGTGCGGGTGTCGTGTGCCTTGCGGTGTACGTTGCGTGTGCGGTGCGTATGCGTTGGGGCTTGTGCGTTGCTGTATGTACGTATTTGCGTGTCGTATGCGTGGGTGTTGCGTGGTGTGTGTTGTACGTGTGCATGGTACGTATTGTGCGTTGCGTATGCATTGTAGGGTGTTGTATTGCGTATGGTGTGTTGGTGTCCGTTGCGTATTGGCGTGTGTTGGGTGTGCGTGTGTACGTATGTAGTAGTGTATTGTGGTTGTCGTATGAGTGTGGTGTGCGTGTGCGTCGTGTCGGCGTTTGTGCGTGTTGGTGTGCGTATGGCGCGTACTTGGTCGTGTGCGCGGTGCGTTGTCGTTGTCGTATGCGGTGTGCGTGTGCGTATGGTTGCGGTATGTGCGGGCGGTACGTGGCGTTGTCGTGTGGCCGTTGCGTGCGTAGTACCGTGTTGCGTGTGGTTGTGGTTGTGTGTGTCTATGCGGCGTGTGCGTTGGTGTGCGTGTGGTTGTGCTGTTACTTGCGTATTGTACGTTGTGTGGTGGTGTGTGTGTGTGTTTTGTGCGTGTGCGTTGTGCGTGGTGCATGTGCGTATGCGGTGCGTCGGTGTATGCGGTATTGCGGCGTGGTAGCGGTATGCGTGGTGCGTGGTCGTTGAGGTAGTGGTTGCGGTGTGCGTTGTGCGTTGGTACGGTATGGTGGTGCTGGTGCGTGGTGGCGTGTGTACGTTATGGCGTTGTCGTTGGCGTCGTCGTTGCGTGTGTGGTTGCGGTATGTACGTATGCGTTGCGTATGGTCGTGTCGTGTGCGTATGCGTGTCGTGTGGTGTGTCGTGTTGTGGTGTGTATGCGTGTTTCGTGTGCGTGTTACGTATGCATGTGCGGTGCGTGTGCGTGCGTGGTGGTGCTGTGCGGTAGTGTGCGGTCGTATGCGTTGCGTATGGTTGCGTTGTGCGTTGGCTGTGCGTATCGTATGCGTTGCGGTCGGTGTGCGTTGGTGATGTGTGTGGGTTTATAGTATTGGTATTTGATTTATGTATACGTATTGTGTGTATATTATTGTTGGTGTATGTATATGTTGTATATTATATATATTGTTAGTATTATTATAGTTATATGTTTTATTGGTATGTGTGGTTGTGTGTCGTAGTACGTTGCGTTGCGTGTGGTATACGTGTGTGCGTTGTGGTGTTGCGGTGTGCGGTGTATGGTCTGTGCGTATCGTGTGTTGCGTCGTTGCGGCGTATGTGACTGTGCGTGTGCGTGGTGCGTGCGTGTGCGTGTGCGTATGGTATGCGTTGTATGCGTGTCTTATTGTGCGTATGTGCGTGCGTATGCGTGGTTGGTGTGTGTGCGTTGGTGTGTGCGGTTGTGCGTTGTCTGTGTGGTTGGTCGTACGTGTGGTGTGTGTGGCGTGTCGTGCGTGTCGTTGCGTTGCGTGTGGGGTCGTGGCGTGGTTGGTGTGCGTATGCGGTGGTGTGCGTGTTGGTATTGTGGTGTGTGTGCGGTGTATTTATTTTACGTACGGTTGCGTGTGTGCGTGGGCCTGGTCGTTGTGCGTTGCCGGTAGTGTGCGTTGGTGTCGGTAATGGCGTACCGTGTGCGTGGTATTGCGTGTCGTTGGTTGCGTTTGCGTGTGCGTTGTGCGTTGTGTTGGTGTGT
Source organism: Vesta saturnalis (assembly GCA_036346205.1). NCBI lineage: Eukaryota > Metazoa > Arthropoda > Insecta > Coleoptera > Lampyridae > Vesta > Vesta saturnalis. The sequence goes on along the minus strand of JARFJB010002428.1, from coordinate 3,280,560 downwards.
GGTTGTTTGTGTGCTTGTGCTGTGGCGTTGCGTGTGCTGTGCGTATGTGCGTGGTGCGTGTGCTGTACGTTGCGTGTACGTTGCGTATGTCGTTGGCGTGTGCGTGGTGCGCGGTGTGCGGTGTGGCGTGTGGCGTGTGCGGTGTGTGGCGGCGTGTGCGTGGTGCGGTGGTGCGCGTAGGGTTGTACGTATTGCGTGTATTGCGTGTGTGCGTTGTGCGATGTGCGTACGGTGCTTGCGTTGTGTCGTGTGCGTATGTTGGCGGGTGCGTTCGTATGCGTTGGTTGCGTATGCGTGCGTGTTGCGTGTGCGTGTCGTGTGCATGTAGTTCGTTTGTTGTGTTTTGTGTTTTTTTGCGTATTGGTGTATGTGCGTTTTTGTTTGCGGTTGGTTACGGTGGTTGGTTGGTTTATTGCGGGTTGCGTGTTATTGTTTAGTGTGTGGTTGTTGTGGTATATATGGTGTATTAGTATTGTGGTATGGTACGTGTGCTGTATATGTTATTTTGTGTACGTTAATGTTTTATGCGGTTGTGGTGTTGTGGTACGTATGGTGGTTCGTGTGTGCATGTGGTACGTGTGTGCGTTGTGCGGTGTGCGTATGGCGTTGCGTAGCGTGCGTACGTGTGCGGTGGTGCGTATTGCGCGTTGCGGTGTGGTGCGGTAGCGTTGTGCGTGTGTGGTGTGCGGTGTGCGTTGTCGTGTATGTGCGTGTGTGCGTTGTGCGTGTGCGCGTGTGGCGTTGCGTTGTGCTGTTGCGTGTCGTGTTGCGTGTGTGTGGGTGTCGTGTGCGTGTGTGCGTGTATGGTGGAGTGCGTCGTTGTTTGCGTATGCGTAGTGTGCGGGTGTGGTATTTGTGCGGTGTGCGGGTGGTATGGTGTGCGTGCGCGGTGCGTATGCTTGTGTGTTGCGGTGTGCATGGTTGCGTGTGCGTATGCTGTTCGTGTGCGTTGGTTGGGTTTGTACGTATGTGCGGTGTGTGCGTGTACGTTGCGTGGCGTTGCGTATGCGTATTGCGTGTGCGTATGGTACGTGTGGTGTGTGCTGTCGTGTGTGCGTGTGTGCGTTGCGTTGCGTATTGCGTTGTGCGTGTGTGGTGTGGTGTGATGTTGCGTGTGCGTGGTGCGTGTGCGTGGTGCGTGTGCGTGTGTTGCGTTGCGTGTGCGTGTCGTTGCGTTCGTGTGCGTTGCGTACGTGTCGTGGTGTGGTTAGGTGGGGTGTGGTGTGTGGGTGTTTGCGGTTTATGTAGGGTGTGTGGTATGGGCCGTTGCGTGTGGTATGGATGCGGTGTGTGGTGTGTGCGTTGTGCGGCGTGTGCGTAGGTGCGTTGTGCGCGTTGCGTTGCGGTGCGTTGTTGCGTTCGTATGTGCGGTGGTGTGCGTGTCGTTGCGGTCGTGTGTGGTTGCTGTGCGTTGCGTATGCGTGTGCGGTTGGTTGGTTGGTGTGGTGTGGTATGGTTGGTGTGTGTGGTTTGTGGTTGTGTGCGGTTTGGTTGGTGTGGTGTGGTGTGCGTTCGTGTGCGTGTGGTTGTGTGCGGTGCGTAGGTGTGCGTGTCTGTTTGCGTGGCGTGTGCGTGTGGTGGCGGTGCGTGTGCGTGTGCGGTGTACGTGGTGCGTGTGCGTGTGGTGGTGTGCGTGTGGATGGTGTGTGTGTGGTGGTTTGGTTGGTTGGTGTGTGTTGGTGTTTGTTTGTGTTGGTTGTGTGGTTGTGTGTGCGTTGTGTGTGTGTTTTGGTTGTGCGTTGTGGGTTGGTTGGTTGTGGGTGTGGTTTAAATGGGCTGCATGTTTAACCGTTCCCTGGCCCATTTAAAACGTTTGGTAATTAATTTATTTAAAATTCTAGGTTTTTAATGGGTAATTGTTTCCTTAAATCCCTATTTGCCTTTGGTAATAAATTTCCGGTCGTTCCCAAGTGGGGCTTTCGTTTAATTATTGGCCCGTTCCTGTTTCTGGTATTTTTCACCTGGCTTAAACAACGGTTGCTTCTTTCTTGTGTCCCGTGGGGTGTCCGGGACAATTTTAAATGCAAGGAGCTTGGCGGGAACTAAACCACCCAAAACGGGGGCCAAACTGTTAATTCCGGGTTATGCGAAGGTAAAGCAGGTTAGGGGATTGGTGCGTTTTTGCCCTAAAAGTTTTTTTAAAGTTTCGGGGACCTTCCGTTTTCAAACAACTTTAAAGTAGCGGTCGTTGGTATTGTTGCGGTTTTTATTGGGCCGTTTGTGCGTTGGGGGCCTTGTCCTTGGTTTATTGGGTGGCCTTTGGGTTCGGTCTGGGAATTGGGAAATCGTTTCCGAGTGCTTTGGTGGGCTAACTTCTTTGCTTCCCGGGCGAAAGGCCTCGTTTTGGTTTTGGTTGCTTGCTAAGCTAAAGATGGTTTTGTGGAAAGGTGTTGTTTTTGGGGGTTTGATTGAAATGGGGCGTTGTTGGGTTGTTTGTACCCTTCCAAACTTGGCGGTAAGGTGTTATTTTGTTGCTCTCCTTCCGCTTAGTTTCCGCTGGCCGAAATAAGGTTGGTTGGTTTTGCGGTTTTGGTGGCGTTGGTCTTGTGCGTGGGGCCCCTTTTTTTTTGGGTTTTTTTTTTTTTTTGGGGTTTTTTTTAATTTTCCTTTTTTTTGGGAATTTTTAAAAGGGGTTTTGGGTTGGGGGGTTTTTGGGGGTTTTCTTTTTTTTACAACACAAGTTGATTAAAAGTTACTATTAGTTTCTATAATTCTTTATTTCCAAAATTGTCCTGTCTGTTGTGAATATAAATATCTTTTAATACAATAAATATGGGAATATTACCTCTGTCCGCCCAATGATAATTGGTATTAATTATTATTTAATATCAATACTTGACCGAACCGCATCAAAAATATTAATCAACATATTCATTGAGTTTAATATGAGAAAAGATACGATTGTCCTAAATATTGTTTTATCTGTTTCACTAACCCCTGTTACTTCTCGAAATGAAGCGCGTGCGGTCCTCAGATACCAGGTAGCCCCGTAAGCGGCAATGCTGTTCTCCGTATAGCCAGTACTGAATTTTAACTATGGACCAGAGCATAGCAGTACAATAAAAACATTATATAGTAGCAACGGTGTGTTGTTAATTACAAAATTAAGAAAATTATGAACAAAATTTATCGTATTACATGTATCCCGCCAAAAAAAAAACTAAAATTTAACTTTAAGGTAGTTTTTCTACGGTCTTTTAATTAATCTGAAAAACTGAATGTAGTAAATTAACAAATGAAAACATTGACAAAGATCTAAAACCTGATACTTAATCATGAAAATATACAATACGTTATTGAAACTTAGTATTAAATAAAATAAGTTAATTTGAATTATCACTTACCACTGGTATCGCTGATATTGTTGATTGTCACCAATTTTCTTTGACGAAAACTCATTTTTTAAACAAACCCTCAAGTGACTTGTTTTCATCTTGACTTTCGCTTGACTAATGCAAATCATGCAAAGACTGATTATGCTTTTGGGTAAATAAAATTGGCCAATCGTTTTAAACTACGCTTAAGTATTACTTCCTTAAAACGGCTTATAATATTTTTTCCTTTTATGCTACCAATTATAAAATTAAACTTGGAGGTAGTACAATTTTTCAATTTTTTAGCTTAGTAGGTAGTTTTCATTATTCTGCTTGCGTTATATAATTCAAACATTCTAAGTATAAGCAGTACGATTTACTAAATGTGTATCATTTATAAACAGTCACAAATGACCCCGTTAATGGGGTCAACATTTTTGGGATTCACAAATATCGGAGAACATATATTATGTATAAAAAGGTAAGTTGTTTAGTATTCCCCTACTTTGGGTTCAGTAGCGGTCAATTAATTCATCGGGCTAAACAAACACGGTTTTTATATATATATATATATATATATATATATATATATATATATATATATATATATATATATATATGTGCTTAAGAATAATTTTAGATACATTTAAATGGTGGGTTTTTGATTACGAGATCTCATTATTCAGATTGTACATTTCACTTAGGAATTAACGATAATCAATCTACACGACCTGATAAGATTTAGTAGGATCCTTGCAGATTTGGTTAATAGAGTCCGAATAGTTAACTTGCTCCTTTGTTTAAATTGTGATGGACCTTTCCTATAATATTAGTGTTAATAATAACGTTTCATTGAAGCGACAGTTAGATCTACGGTTTTAAAGAGAACCAACATCATTATGTTATTAGATTTCTTTCTTTTTTTTTATGTAGGATTACCTAGTTTGAAGAACAATAATGTTTTTGACATTTTGGCTATATTTATAGCGATTGCTCGGAGCACTGTTTTGGAAGATAGTCCTACCACAAAATTTAATTGGTATTAATTAATTAGAGTCATTGAATATCCAATATTAGTTTTGATTTGGAGTGATAGTTTATTACAATGTTGGTAACGACTGATAAAAGTGAAGCGTTCAGATCTGAAGCACAGCGATTCATAGTTGAAAATTTTTAATGATAAAGATTGCAAACAGTATTTGAGAGAAAAGTAAAATCCATAAACGACGTTACATTTGTTTTAGTTTTAAATTAGGAGTTAAGGATTTTGTGGTTAAAAATTAATAGACTTAACTATTACTTTTCCAAATTGGTTGATATTTATTATTTTATTTCATAATTTTGATAACTTTTATAAATAGTAGTGAATTTGAAAGTGTCCAGATAACGTTTTACTACTTTGGTTTTATGAGTATACAGGGTGTAATCAATAATATCTGATAACGTGTATAGATCAAATTTTTATTAAATTTGGATAATTTTATTTTTAGTATTAGTTGGACTTAAAGATTGAATTGACGTGTATGTGTTTGTGATGGGATTAAAATCAATTTATTAAGATTACTGGGACGAGATTTAAAGTGCTCTTTTAAAGTGAAAGAGGCTTGTATGCTTTGCATGTTTTGAACTTCCACGGTCAGATAGTCTTAACGTAAGAACTCGCCGAGGACTATTTCTCTACCTCAGTGGTAAATTGTACTAAGCCCAACTTTGACCAGTTTTTTGTACTAAATCAGGTATGCTTTGAGTTTTCATTAGATAAACATAGTTCCACTACTGGAATTAAAAGCGTAAACAATTTAATAACTTTAGAATAGTAAAAAGTCTAAACTATACTAAATAGACATAGTATTGCGCCAGACTGATCCTATGTCTACCACTTATGGAGTTAGTTATTACGCAGGTGATTCTTTGCACGTCAACTCTTTTGTGCGACAATTTATTAAAATTTAATTCAATTCGAGTTTAGTAAATTATTGACCATCGTCGCGAGTCGTTAGTGTTCGTGGAAAAGGTAAATACTGTAGTGCGGAATGACTTCAAGAAGTGCAAAAATATTTGCAGCCCTGAAAACTGCTAAATTACTGGATATAGCCGAAGATGTGTCCAGTAATAGTATGTATTACGGTGGAGCGAAATTTTTATTTTTTTGAAAATGTAGACACCTGTCCCTGAGAAACTTAAGTTTAATTAAAACATGAATTTTAGTTAGAAAATCATTGTCAAAAAACAATAATTTACACTGCAACAGGGACCTTAACTTTTTTTATTATTTAACTTCGTTGTGGCAGTGGAAAAAATTTTAATATTGAATTTTTTGAAACTCTATTCTTTGTTATTTTTAGTTAACTAGTATTTACACTCCCGGGAATATTCTTTATTCCGTATTTTAAAAAAAAGCTTATATGACACGTTATATTGTAATCCATAAAAAACTATGAAACCTGTATACAAACAGTTGATATTCAGTCTGAGTCTACGTGAAATAGTATGACCCTGGACATTAGTGACTCTGCTTTATGCGCATGACCGCTAAATAGACAAGTACAGCGTTACATTTTGTTTATAGATTTTTTAGTACGTAGTCGGCATTCGAATAGGCGCCACGTGAATTAGTACGTTGAAATGGCTAATACTAGAAGTTCGTCGGAATGTCCAATTTTTGGAGTAACAGCTGATTTAAGTGAGTCGATGTTGCCAACATATAAAGATGTTATAAAACGTTTTTTGTGGTTTCGTCTTGAATGCGAAAAGAAGGCAATAAATAAAAATGGACTTATGTCGGAAGTTTTAGAAATTGTAGCACAGAAGGTCGAAACAATTTGGACAAAGGCTTCAATTCCAATAATAAGTCATCAAAGATTTATTGCTTTACTGCGACAGTATCAAGAAAAACGAAGGCATATTCTTGAACCTTTCAAGGCAAGAAAAGATGTTCCAAGTTATAAGTCACAATTAAATTTGTTCTTGAGCAATAGTGAAAAATTATTTGATATAGCGACCTGCAAATGCATTGATATCAAGGTCTGTAGCTGTTCAAAACAATATAAGGTAATTTTTTTTTCAAATATTTTGATAGATTTATGTAACTAAAGGTTTTCAGGTACCCATAAAGGAACGTAAGTTTCTTGAAGATCAACGAACTTGCCGTAAAATGATGATTCGTTCTATCGATATTACTGAGACTCAAAAACTGCAGCGAAAAGAAAGAACAAATGTCTTCGTTGCAACTTTCAGAAACAGTTGTACCAATTCATAAGAAAATAAATCACAAGACGATGTCGCGTGTGACGAATTTCCGATTGATGATACAAAGTTTTCCGTTCCTTCCGATAGTATATCAATGCCAACGTTTCTTGACTCTCCTGCTCCTCAGACAAGCACAGTAAATGTTAATGTTCCTAGTACATCAAAGCAAAATCGTCAGGAAATAACGAGATTGGCTGAAATACTTGATCGGTACGCGGTTTCCGATAGAGCCGGTGCAGCTATTGCGTCCGCAATGTTAGAAGATTATGGTGTTATAAACCCGCAAAACAGACAAAATATAATCGATAGACACAAAATAAGAAGAGCAAGATATAAGCACAGAATTGAGGTTCAGAAAGATTATATTCCATTTCTGTTTCGTGGTCTCTACTTCGATGGAAGGAAAGACAAAACTATAGTTTTAGAAGAAAATAGAAGAAGAACTGTGGTTGAAGAACACATCACAATGGTAGAAGAACCTGGTTCCAAGTACCTTGGTCACATCTGTCCTAGTTCTGGTACTGCTGTAAATATAGTAAATACAATGTTTCAGTTTTTGCAACAATACAATGTCGACTTAAATAACTTGGAAGTCATTGGCTGTGACGGCACTGTTACAAATACCGGACATAAAGGAGGCATTATAGTCTTAATAGAAAATAAAATTGGAAGGCCAGTACAATGGTTTATTTGCCTGCTCCATGGAAATGAATTGCCGTTAAGACACCTGTTTCAGGAACTAGATGGCAGCACCAATGGCCCACGTGCATTTTCCGGACCTCTTGGAAAACAACTGAAAATTTGCGAAACATTACCTATAGTTTTGTTCTCAAAAATAGATTCTTCAGTTAGTGATATCTGCCTAAGCGATCTAAGCACTGATCAAAAACATTTATACGATATTTGTCAAGCAGTTAAAAGTGGTATTTGTTCAGAGGAACTTTCAAAAGGGCAACCTGGAAAACTTGTCCACTCTCGATGGCTCACAACTGCTTCACGCATCCTTCGCTTGTATGTAGCAAGCGCAAACCCTTCAGATAATCTTAAAATACTTAGTGAATTTGTCATGAGAGTATATGCTCCAATGTGGTTTTGCATTAAAGCTGAGCCGTCATGTGTTTATGGTGCAAAACATCTCCTCCAAACCATACAACTTTGTGATTATTTACCTTCACACTTGAAAAAAGTTGTCCATGAAACAATTCAAAGAAATGGATATTTTGGGAATCCGGAGAACATTCTTTTGGCAATGTTATTTGACGAACAAAAACATATAAGACAACTCGCATTTCAAAGAATTTTAAAGAGTAGACGCATTAATTACGAAAACCACAGACATTTTGCTATACCGCCATTAATTTTTGATGCTAAAGATTACTTTGGCAGACAATTTCATTAACTGAACCTCCTTTAACTTTGGAGCTATCGAAAGACCAGTTAACAGAAATTGTGGAAAATCTGGATACTAGTGTTTTGGCTTATGTGAGGGGATACACTTGCCATATCCAAAGTGTCGAAAGAGCGGTTAAAATAGTAACGGAAGCATCGGTTTCAGTATGTGGAGATGAAAGAAGGGACGGTTTTATTAGAAGCAGACTGGAATCAAGACAAATGATGCCTAAATATGAATCAAAAAAAGACTTCTTTTTGAAATAATGTTTTTGTTTTGGGTTTTTCTGTTATTCGCTCTTCGGTTATAATTAATCTTTTGTATTGTCCATACGCTAAATAAAAAATAAAGTGGATATCATTTTTGAGAAAATGTTTGTTTTTCTATGCCTTTGTGGCAGTGATTAAAATTAAAATGGATCAACAAACACTCTACCATAATAAAATGTATAATCATATGTAACTTTTCTACGGTCAGGAAAACGCATTAGAGAAATGAAGATAAAGGTGGCATATATCAAAAAAGATGTGTTTTTGTAAACATCGTCTTTTTTTGTGCCTTTGTGGCAGTGCAAAACGATAAGATAAATTAAAAAAAAATATGCCATTACAAAAGTTATCATGTGATATGATTTTTCTATGGTCAGGCATTCTCATTAAAAGAAGAAAAAAAAATCATATTACCCAACGCTCCACCCTAGTATGTATTCATGTTTTTTGTGGTGTTTTAAATATAATTATTTTGGTGCTTGCCATGTGGATATATTTGCTTCCAAGTTCATGAACTAAAATCAAGTGTTTAAGGTGGTCCCAGAGAATGTGAACCATTTGAATTAGATAATTATTGCTTGTTAGGAAGCACCGAATCAGTAGTTCTGATTTTTGTAACTAAATGTTTTCGCTATAACCTAAACTAATAAAGGGTGTTATATTCAGGAGATACAGACGTAGGCAACGAGCCAATTAAAAAACTTGTTTCCCTTCAAACAGTTTTTGTTACTGCTAAAACACCTATATTATTGGATGAACCGAAAAATGTGTCAGATAAACGTTCTTATGTATATAAGTGTTTTTTTGAAATCTTTTTATCTGAATAGAATTAGGAAGGTTTTTGTCTGTTTACTATTAACTAAAGTCGAGTGATTTTAGTTTTAAGTTGCCCCAGAGAACCTGCACAATTTGAATTAAAAAATGCATGTCTAAGTAAACCCCCAATAGAAGAACAAGTTGATAGTAGCGTAAATATCATTGAAGGAGGTAAACCTGTCACTTTCATCCATTTTAATAACCGAATTATTTAATGGTGTCGTTTTTTTTAGATGAAGAAGAAATATAGGCAATAGGATGACTACAAATCTTGTTCACCTTGAAACGGTTAGCCAATATTCAAATGTATATCCTCTCAATTCAACAGTAAGCATGAAGCATTGGGGGCAATCGACGAAATTTTATCCGAAAACTCAGGTGATAGTTCCAAAGTATCAATAGATAGATAGTGAATATGATTCTGAGACAAGTGAGCTTCAAATGATTCTTCCAATTTGCAAAGAGCAGTAAATAATATTGAACAAGGTTCAACAGAAGACCGGAAAGTAAGGAAGCGCAAGAAGAATACTATTAATTGGAAATGCAATGATAGAAAACAAAAAAAAAGTCTTTCTAGAGAAGAGTATTGTTCTAAACGAAACAGTTAAATAAAAGTAGAACGGTTGGCAAGGTCTTGCAAGGATACGTGCAGACATAAATATGGCAGCAATATTAATCAAGAAGAACGGGAAAATATTTTTTCACATTTTTGGTCACCATGAAAATCAATCGACCACAACCAGTTTTTTGCTTCATCTGTAAGTTTGGTAGAATATCGGGAGAAGGTGTGAGCGGATTGGGGAAAGAGCAAATAATAAAAAAGCATGATAAAAAATTCTGTTTTACTGTCCAAAGGGTTGAAGTGGAGGTTTATAAAACGTTTTTCTTAAACACGTTGGGCATTTTGCAAACATTTGTTTGGTATAGTGGGGGTATGGTAGAATTAGATAAACGTGGGAGAAAGATCCCTCCAAATAAAATTCCAAATGTGGTGAAAGATGCAGTAAGAAATAATATTCTGAAATTTCCAACTGTTGAATATATCTATAGTACCTTGATAATAGTATAAGCATAAACAGAATGTACGAATTTTACAAGCAAGAGATGTTAAACCAGAATATGTTCGTGATTGATATTCGTAAACTATGGATCTACTTTAATTTAATTATTCCTTTAAGTCTCCGGATGACGCACATGTAACCAATGTGAGAAATATATTTTTCAAATGAATCAACAGTTAACAAAATAATGGCCGTATAGAAAGAGTACGAGTGGTGCTAGCAATAGGTATGCTTTAAAAGCGCAAAATAAGGCCAGTGTGAAAGAAAATAATACAAAGTTTAAACGGCCAAACCTTTGCTCCCTTAAATTAACCTTCAACTACACTATTAAAGACTTGTTGCTTTTGAGGTGAAAGTATAATCGACAGAAAGAGGGGGGGGGGGGTGTAAAACGTCTCGTGTTTACTAAAAAGGGTACGTGCTATTATCGATTCTGTTGAAGAACTGTACTTCTAAGAATTAGAACATAAACTCCATTCATCCGTTTTAAAATTTATACCTACGTTAAAGCTAATAAATCATGAATATCTTCTTAGAGGGCATACTGACCGACCACGTTATAATCAAAAGAGAAATGAAAAAATTTCAAATTATGACCCCATGGGATTGACAACGAAACCTAGAAACTGGGAAGGGCTTTAAAATATTGGAATTAGTCGGCCTACAGGTCTACTCCGAACAAAACGGAAAAGTATTTTGTATGACGAGCTTAGACCGAAATGATTTTGAGGTCCTTGACTTAAACCGAGTATCCCGTAGTTCAACTTTTCTTAACGAAATTCTAGTTATTAGGAACGCTCCAAAACTCATAAACGATAAAAAATACAACGACTTTCAAAATTGGTTACATTATGTGTCAACGATGTTTTATGGATTTTACCAAAACATTTCACATACTAATAAGAAAAATAAAGAGGATTAATATGTTTTGTCAGTGTGCTTTTAATCTGTATTAATTATGAATGCTATTTGGGTCTTTTTTATTCAATTATTGCTTACCGAAGTGTATTTTCATTAAACGGCTAAGAATTTTTACAGAAATTGGTTTAAAATCCTATTGTTTTCATCATAGTCTGAAACATTTCGTTTGTAAACCAGTATAATAGTACTATTTCACCTATGAAGACATATACTAAGTCTAATGCTTTCTGGTTTTTTTCCGAGATAGATTGTACCAAGTCCACTGAGGCAACTTTCTAATGAAAATTATTCATTGTGAAGTAATATTTTTTAACTGTTACAACGTTCTGCTCATTTTAAAAAATGAAAATCAGCTGCACCGAGGGGGGATTTATTAGTTGTAGTTTTTGATTTTTATCAAATACCTTTGTAACAGCTGCATATTTCAAATATATAAAAATATCGGCATTAAGACCTTAAACGTATTATGTCCCAAGCAATGTTTTGATACGAGGCGTAATCTAGCGACAAAAAATTACTAACGTAGAGTTTAAGTGTTTTTTCAATATCTGAATAACGACCAACTTTATAGGAAAATGTGTAAACATATTTTTTAATAGAAAATTTAATGCTACATAGTTTTCCTTCTTAATATAAAGCCAAATAAGACTAAAAATAAATAAAATAAGATTAAAAATGGTTAAACTTTGTAATTTTTCTTGAAGTCGACGGCTAGTTCTCTATATTATGAAGATTTAAACGTACAGGGTTGTCCACTCAAGATGATCCTGTACATTCTCTCGAAACATGTGGCAGTTACAGAAAAAAATTTAATACAAAAGTTAAATGGGAAATGAATTTTTTGTTTTTGTAATTTTTTTGTATACAGGGTGTTCAGTTTTGCTTGAATTGAAACCAATTTTTTATTTTAAATGCAATGCCCTATATATTATAGCATATTCGTATTCTGTACTAAATTTGGAATATTTTTTATTGATATTTGTACATCAGAATTCCTTACAGTTTTTGAGTATTTATTGTTTAAACTTTTTTTTTGTGAAAATGCAGTATTTAAAAAAACTAATTTACATCGTTGAAGCTGAATTGAATGTGAAATAATTTTACATATCAATCAACTAAAACTTTTGAATAAATTTATGCTAAATAATCTACACGGTGTTTTGGATAATGTGCCAAAAATGTCAATTCTCACCCTACACACCCTATATATTTTATTTTATTTTATTACAATTCCACATGCGAATGTCTATTATTTCATGAATACAGGGTTATTCGCGTTATACGACACGGATGATTGTGGCTATATATCTCAGTTTTAAGAAAGTTTTATTTTTTGAGTGAACACGTATCTATCAGAGGTACATTTTGAAATTATAGTCACAATATACAGGTTGTCCCAAAAACCAGATACATGTCAAAGTTGTTTTTTTTAAAATGGGACACCCTGTATATTCTTACTTTATCGATTTATACCGTCAAAATAAAAGTGAGTTTCATTAAGGTTTACCTCTACTAAACATAAAGGCTTTTAAGATATTTTGTATTTTGTGAAAATGTAGTAATAATTTCGACACGTTTGTAGTTAAATTTTTCATGAGCGCTTCTGTACTAAATTTGGGTAATTTTTCACAAATGCAACATGAAACTTATTCAATTAGTTGAACAAGTTTCATGTTGCATTTGTGAAAAATTTATTGTCTTATACAAGGTGTTCAAAAATGTTAACTTGGTTATTTCAAATGGAACCCCCTGTATTTTATATCAACGTCAATTGTAGAATTTTATTCTCTATCAAACGATATTACACTTCCCTATAGCTAAATATTACAGTTCTCATGAAAAACTCACATTTAGTGAAAGTACACCGATTTTAACTAATTTAACATCTAACAAGTCAACCATGAAATTTTTACAGGTTAAATGTTATTGCTGTCAGTTTATTTATGTCAGTTCTTATGTTGTGATTCATTCTGTCGAGTTAGTTCGGGAGTTCTATTATAATTCATTATCCAAAATGAAAGTTTACGGCAAAGAAGAAAGAATCGATATGATTTTTATTATTGGAGAATGTCTACAAAACTGCTTATTGGCGTCACTAGTTTATGCTCAGAGATTTCCTAATCGAAATCATCCGAACAAATATGTTATTGAAAGACTTTTGGCTCAATTCAGGCAATATGGAAATGTTGAGTATAAAAAGCCGACCAGAACGAAAACTGTGACACAGGACGAAGACACTGAATTTGATGTTATTGTCTCCGTAATAGAAAATCCCCATATAGGGCAAAACCAAATAGCCCAGAATATTAACGTTAGTCAAGCTAGCGTTTCTAGAATTCTTAATAAACATAAATACCATGATTATAAAATCCAACGTCACCAAGAACTTTCGGTAAATGATTTTAATAATATAGTTACATTTTGTATGTGGGTGCTGGATAAAATCGCAGAAAATGAAAACTTTTCCAATCTAGTTCTGTTCAGCGATGAATGCACATTTCACAATAATGGCTACGTCAACAGGCATAACTTCCATTATTATTCAGACTGCAATCCGCATCAATTTAGAACAGTTGATAGTCAACACAGGTGGTCAGTTAATGTTTGGGGCGGAATAATGGACGAATATTTAATTGGTCCATATTTTTTTAATGAGCATTTAAATGGAAGATTATTTTTAGAATTTTTATCAAATGAACTTCCAATTTTATTAGAAGATATCCCCTTAAACAAGAGGGCGAACATGTGGTTGCAAATGGATGGAGCTCCATCATTATCATCGTGATGTACGAAATTTTCTAAATACTCATTTCCAAAATCGTTGGATAGGAAGAAATGGCCCCCAGTGTTGGCCTCCACGATCACCAGAACTTACTTCACCGGATTTCTTTCTATGGGGATATGTGAAAGGGATTGTTTATAATACACTCCCAACTACACCAGATAACATGAAGGACCGTATCAGAGAAGCTTTCCAAAGTATCCAACCAGAAATGTTATCCAATGTTGGTAAAAGTTTCGAAAAGCGAATACAAATGTGTTTGGAATCAGACGGTCGTCACTTTGAACATTTATTATAAATAGTAAACTGTTATTTTTTGCATTTTCATCATATTTTCATTTATCTTTATTTTTCTAATAAATTTTTAAAAAAATCATAATCAAAAGTTTTATTATTATTAAATCAACAACTGACAGCAATAAAATTTTACCTGTAAAAATTTCATGGTTGACTTGATAGATGTTAAAATAGTTAAAATCGGTGTACTTTCACTAAATGTGAGTTTTTCATGAGAACTGTAATATTTAGCTATAGGGAAGTGTAATATCGTTTGATAGAGAATAAAATTCTACAACTGACGTTGATATAAAATACAGGGGGTTCCATTTGAAATAATCAAGTTATTGCAATTTAAATATTGACAATGTAAGGTCAACATTTTTGAACACCTTGTATAAAATAATCAATTTTTCACAAATGCAACATGAAACTTATTCAATTGGTTGAACAGTACCCAAATTTAGTACAGAAACGCTCATGAAAAATTTAACTACAAACGTGTCGAAATTATTACTACATTTTCACAAAATACAATATATCTCAAAGGCCTTTAGGTTTAGTAGAGGTAAACTTTAATGAAACTCACTTTTATTTTGAACGTATAAATCGAAAAAGTAAGAATATATAGGGTGTCCCGTTTAAAAAACAAATTTGACATGTATCGGGTTTTTGGGACAACCTGTATATTGTGACTATGATTTTAAAATGTACCTCTGATAGATATGTATTATATATTCACTCCAAAAATAAAACTTTCTTAAAACTAAGATATATAGCCACAATCTTCCGTGTCGTATAAGTCATATTTTTATTTTGAAGTTATTGACGTATTGGTTTTACAATTTGAAAATAGGAACTTGAAAATCAGTTATCAACATTCAATTTTGTTTTCTAACATTGTAACATTAATAAGTTAGACCTAAATTAAAAACAAAAATTATTTGTTATCTACAGCTTGTTTGCCTATTGTTTATTTTATCATAAGCTGTATTTACTTTAAATTAAGATTCACTACTAATATTAATTTTCTTAAAATCTTTGGACCTACTTTTCTCAAGATATTCATAAATGAACGCCCTAATGCAATATTTTACTCAAATTACGTGATTAATTTTAATTTGAGATAATGTGATTAATAACTAATTACTCAATATATTTATTTTACCCAATCTAAAAGAAAACGACCATTCAACAATGACTTGCTACTCACGCAATAAACTGAAAGATATGTAGAACGAAAGAAAGTTTTACTGTGTTCGTGTCTTAACAATAAACATAATTATGCTGAAAAAGTATTCTTATCTCACTTAGAACTTAGAAATGAACATTTTAAAATTAAATATCTTTAAAACCATATCGAAATTAGAATTACGTTTCCTTAATTTTAGACTAATAAAACTACTTATCCATTCCAAAGTTATTATTTAATCGTTATCTGTAAATGACTATTACCGGTATAATTTACCAATCACTCTACGAAAATGTTGCATGCCATCTGACTACTTCACGAACTCAATCAAATTGCTCAATTAACGTCGTTACCATTACAAGTTTATTTTATCTTCGCTTGTTTTTTTTTTACATTGGCGTAATTATATTATTTTTCGTATGGCATATACCAGTGCAAGATCGTAATCTCAATGTCCATTAAAGGTTTTATTGGCATTCTGAAAAACAGTTTCTGTATGATCCAAAATAAGTTGAACATTTTGAGTACTTTGACATACTTATTGCCTAATGCAACTTATTTTCCGTTTAACTTCGTGTATACTTATTATTTAATAATGTCGTTACATACATTCTAGGAGATAACCTGTAAACGTAGCACTGCACACAATCACCGTCTCCGTTTAGACATAAACACTGGATTACTTGGATTTAACACTATTGCAATACGATTGAATGAATATGCATTCATTCAAATTGTGCATATCCGCCCTAACGAGTAAATACTGTTCATATCAAACTAAAATGTTAACAGTACACGACACGACTCAACATATATATATATATATATATATATATATATATATATATATATATATATATATATATATATATATATATATATATAAAAGTTTATCTATCGGTTCTATCATTTTCTTAATTAACCTATTTACTACTAGAAAGTGCAAGAGAAAGAGGAACAATAACGAGAAACCTTAAATTAATTAACTATATTATAGGATAGTTTTTTAATAGGTGAAGATCAAAAATATTAATTTGGAGTGGCAGCTGTATTGATTATCATTTTTATTTACCTGAATGTTTTATAATCTAAATATGCATGAAATAAATAGTTATTTGTTTCACTAGTACAAGAAATGTAAATTTTCGAGATGAGGAAGGATATATTTCTATATTATACAAAATTAGTATTATTCTACATTTTAGTGAAATAAAAAAACTTACCGTGTAGCGTTTAATTAATAGTCATTGGATTTTATCCATATAAATTCGATTCAAATGTGACGGATATAAGTGAAATATGATGATGATAGATGGGACCACCCGTGACAGCAAAATTCTACGTCTGTTCATAGAAGTTATTCACCCAAAACATTTAAATAATTTTATACTTGCTTATAACGAAAATAAAAGGCAAAATTATATTGAACAGCAATACTTATTTATAGGTAAAACGTGCTTGTGGCGAATATGCGACAATTTTATAATTACATTTAGTGAAGTAATAACATCCCATGAACGTCGTTCATACAAAGTTAATGTATGGTCAAGGCCAAATTACTTTTTGCACTAGGACAAATTTCTCACCTATTTTAGGATAGTTTTGGAAACGCAGAATTTCGACGATGGCCATATTGATAATTATGGCCGACGATGTAATTGTCAACTGTTGAATAGTGGCACACTAATATGAAAATCTAATGTTGGATTGTATGAAGATTCACTCATCAGTCTGTGCAACATTTGGACAAACAATTGCTTGCCGTTACGGTAATCGAGGGAAGAGATAGCTTGTATCCATTTTTCTTCGGTGACAATATTCGTCTCTCTGCGGATCAGGGCCTTAAGGCGGTTGTATTCTAATTTAAGGACGGGATACCTATGTTTTAGGAATCGTCGGAAAATTTTCCTTTTTTCTTTAATTAAAGTGATGTTGCGGGAGGGGAATGCTGCGCGATATATATACAATTTTATAGGCGTCAAGGAATCTTTGAATTGGTGCAGAACATAGAATATGATCGACGATGGAAACGTCATTGTGGCCATTGGGTCGACCCGAAACGGTTGTGCACTAGCAGAGGCGTGCCTCGAAGCCATTAATGACACTGAAACCTAGGAAAGATATGTAGTTGGCGAAATATAATTGACAGTTGTGTGAGAGTTTAGTTTCCGTTACTGCCAGGACTTGAATGTTTTCTGTGCAAGAGTTTACCATGTTGATTATGAGCTCCATTGTATACGAAGCGTGTCTATGATTAAGGGAGATGGGATATACTGTAACAGTTAATCATCGGGACGGACTAAGGGTATCGAGAATGCAACACCTCCACCCGTCTAGCTAGCCATGGTGCGGCGGTTAAGAGAAGCGCAAGTGGCGAAGTCGATTCTGCTAACGATCAAACCCCGTCGCTCTGGAAACACGGAATATAGCTTATGGGTAATGGGTATGAAGTCGTTAATTCTAAGGAAGTGTTCGAGTTTGGAATCGTCGGGTTCGGATAAGGTGGAAGACTTGTTGAGGATGGACTCCGGGACAGCCATTTGAGACGAAGAAGAAGGAACTTCGCTTTCGCGCAGGTGACGTAGTAGGTGGGATGCTCGCCCCCGCAGTTGTTACATTTTAGGGTTGTCAAGGATTCATAGGCGGTGCATTTGTGGTTTTCATCACATGTGGGACACCGTACTTTAGAGGAGCAATCGTCCGAAGCATGTCCCTCCTGAGTGTAGGTGGAGCAGTACTTGGGGATTGGAGCTGGAGCGTGGAAGGGTTCGTAGACGTAGTGCCTTGCGAACATACAGACACCACGAAATAGCAGGAAATCTAGGGTGGTTTTGGATTGGGTAATAAACCGGATGTAAGAGGTGGGAAGGTTAGAGGCTCAGGAGATTATTTGGATGACTTTTGAAGCGTGAGGAATGGCGATGGCGTCAGTGATTTCTACAACAGAGATGTCCTTGTCTACGTGCTTAATCACGCAGGACAAGTATGGTGCCTTAGGAGAGGTGGAATTTCGTCGGAGGCCAGAGAACTGGGACAGGATAACATTAGGATCTTCGTTAAGGTGTTGGAGCTTTCGCTCCAGGTCAGAGGGAAATTACCGAAATGTGGACTAAAAATCTTTGTTAAAACAATCATATTTTACTGCAGTGCTTTCTAGAAATAGATTCAAACAGATTTTTAGATGTATCCGGTTTGATGATCCTACGACTAGGCAGCAAAGAAGGATATAAAGTAAGTACCCATTAGAAGCTATTCGCATTCTTTATGATAAGTTTGTGAATAAATACCTAGGTAATACATAATACCTAGTACAAATGTCTGTTGAAGAAC
This sequence comes from Vesta saturnalis, assembly GCA_036346205.1. NCBI lineage: Eukaryota > Metazoa > Arthropoda > Insecta > Coleoptera > Lampyridae > Vesta > Vesta saturnalis. The sequence goes on along the minus strand of JARFJB010002428.1, from coordinate 3,261,960 downwards.
GCTTGGCAACATTTCGCGGTAAGTGTCCGTTTTGCGTATATAGCAAGCCTGGACGGTATGGAATAAAAATATGGGTTTGTACAGATTACGAAACAGCATATATTTTAAACAGCCAAGTTCACACGGGCATGATAAACAACAAACGAGAAGTAAATCTGGGACAAAGAGTAGTACTAGATATGGTCTCACCTTACTTTGAAACATGGAGAGGAGTTATTACTGACAACTTTTTCACTTACATTCTTCTAGCAAAAGAACTCTTTGAAAAAAAAAAACTGACGATAACCGGAACGCTGAGAATGAATAAACGAGAGATTCCAAAAGAATTCCTTGCAAACGCTAGACGTGAACAATACTCCTCTTTATTTGGTTTTTCCGATAATATGACGCTTGTTTCTTATGTACCCCAGAAAAATAAAACAGTTCAATGGTGCAGGAACGGCTAATGAAAGCGAGAAGGAAAAACTAATTATAAATTTTCACTACAATACGACTAAAGGTGCTGTGGATACTGGCGACCAAATGACGTGGGAGTACTCATGTGTTCAAGCTACAATACGGTGGCCCCTAAGACTGTTTTCTGAAATTGTAGACATGGCAGCACTGAACGCCTTTATTATATTTTCGCAAAAATTTCCTGATTGGTTTAAAAATAAAGGCAAGCGCAGAAAATTCCTTCAAGTACTAAGTCAACAACTTGTGCTTCCGAACATAAAAACTAGAGAAACGAATTCTTGAGGCGTGTAAAAATCGGTTTTGGATGAAATTCAACTATTTTTTACCGAAAATTGAGAAAGGGTAGAAGCTCTCCAAAGGAACTCCGAATCAGGAAAGAGCAACCGATGTCAATTTTGCCTGCGTGCAAAATACAAAGAAAATAAAAAAAATTTTTTCTGCATTGACTGTCAAAATGATAACTAGTGATTCATGAATAAGTTAATTTTTTTTATTGTCTACTATTTTCTTATAACAAATGCAATTGTGGGAGAGGGTAACGTACGAGTAGAGGGTGGTTGTGGAAGTTGCGGCGGCATATGTTATGGTTATCGGCATAACCGGAAGGGGATATGTAATCAGGGGCTGGATCTCCCCTGCTTAACCATGGTGTAAATCTGTTGAGGTTCACAGCCCAAGTGCAACCTCACACTCCGTGGGTTGAGGCTTTGAAGCTGTGGCCCGAAGTGCTGTTGTACGAAGGTATAGCTTTTATTAGTGTAAAATTTAATTCGTTCCTCGGTCGAGTTCGCGATTCAAAGACCTTAAAAGGTCTCCTACTGCACCAGATATCGACGTATGCTAACTAGCAGTGACGGCGTAACCGGCGCACCAGGGAACTGTTGTTCTTCACGTTCGATGCAACGATCGGAACTGACATCCAAATTAAGCGAAAAGCCGTACTTAAATAAGATTCTGTTACATAGGCACAGCCTTCCAGCCATAATCCCTTATGAAATCTTATATGAATCCATTAGGAGGGCATGAATATAAAGCTGTAAGACATGAGTACTGAAATAAAACGTTTTGTAATACGAAAACCGCTAGTTTTTGCTTTTTTTTGACAATATTACACAAAAATGATATATTTTTCTAAAATGTATAATATTTTAAATGATCGTTAATGGTAAATAAATTTAAAGTTGCCTATTTATATATTTTTTTCAACTTATAAGTGGAAGTGTAAAGCAGAAGTAAAGTTTTAAACTAAAAACTTTCAAAGTTACCAAAATGTGTAGATTATGTACATATGGGGAACTGTAATTTCTATATTTCTTATGCGCATTGAATAAAAATTTGTCACATTTATTGAAAACTTATTAATCACTTCATTTTTAAATTGAAAGTTTGGAATTTGTTTATAGTGAAGTATCAGTTCAAAATGTTGCGTAAACATATCTTATTACATCTATTATTATATTATAAATATTTATCATAATGAATAGATAAATCTCTTAATCTTCACCAGTTTCTATCCTCCAGACCACAATTTAATTGGTAGAATTGCGTGACATCATAATATTTATAGATGTAACAAATCCGGTGCAAACAAAAATACCCGTCACAGCCGCTCTTATGACACATGACGTTAGTAACCATTTGCCGCAACATATGTGATAGTGTACCCATACTAAATAAAACCTCAAAATTGAAATTTGACGTTTAGTGTTTATGAGTGGAAAGAAAGGAGAGGGGGGTTATGAAACAAGCCGTTAGTAACCGTTTGCCGCCACGCATATGATAGTACACCAATACTAAACAGAACATAATTGTAGTGTTACCCATAAGTGTTAATTGTTAGTAACAATTTGTAAAATAAAGTACAGGTTGTACGTTCAAATCCTACTCGAGGTAAACTTTTTATTTATATTATCCGTTCTACATACATAAAGACAAAATTTACATCGATTGGGGATTGAATCTCGATAGCGCAGTTGGTTAGCGCGGTACTCTAGCAAAGTACAGGTCGTAGGTTCAAATCCTACTCAAGGTAAACTTTTTATTTATGTATTTAGTAAAATCAATAATAATTTTTAATTACTTATTTACCTTTGAACTTATTCGTTCATAACAAAAACATAATAAATTAAGTCATTTTTCAAATTGTTTTTTTATTCTTTGCGTAATCTCCAATAATTTGGGCACTCCTAAACATTAAATGTCAAATGTCAATTATATGTTGCGGAAAATGGTTACTAACGTCATATTTCACAAGAGCGGCTGTGTCAATGATTATTGATATTGTACTAATATATACAATGCCTTACACATATGAAGTTATAAAATATTAGAGCTGAAAAGGAAACATTAATTAATATAAACTGCATCATGCAAAAAAAAAATTGTGAGGTTGTAGAGTAAAGTAACTGCATTGAAAACAGAACTGAATATAGATTAACCTAATTAAAAAAAAAAGATCATAGGTTATCTGTTTATAATTAGTTTCGTGAGTGTTGACAGCATTAAAATTAAAATAATTTGTTTATTTTGGTTTATAATTTAGGTTTTAACCTGCATATTATTGTCATTTGAAACTAATCAAATTTGCTTTATTATTGTCGTGAATTGTGATAACTTTACTTTTCTATTTTTTAAATTTCACTTGAAGGGTAATAATAAATAACGTTAATGACCCTGTTAGCCCTGGCTTATTTGATTGCCCACTTTTTAGGATTGATTAATTAAAATTAAGGTTGCAGTTAAAGAAAAATATAGTATAAAGTAATATGAAATATAAAATATAAACAAAATTAAATATAGTACCAAAAATAAAAGTTGGATTAAGTCTTCAAGTTGCAATAAAAGAAAAATGTTCAACTTACCAGGTAATCTACACATAGAATTTACATTTGCAGAGGATTTTTTTTAGTTTACGGCTCTGTCATGCAATGTCATATCTTTTGTATTTTATATGTGTCAATATGCCGACATAAAAAAAAGGCTCTTTATCTATACCCATGCAGGGGATTAAGCTTAACTTGTAAAAAGGTCGGATTTCCAGAATCTTTTGGAATTTATGATTTAAGTACCCTAAAGTATTGTCATACAAAAATTTGTCGCCAAATTTTTAATAAGACGCATTTTTATTACTACGTTTTTTTATTGTAGCGGTCTCATGCAAATTAGACCTAACCACTTTTAAACCAGGCATGTTTTGTACCGCTATCGTGTGTTGCCGTGATAATCTTCTTGCTTGATTACTTACGATTTTTATTAACATGTTGATTACTTACGATTTTTACTAACATGTTAGTGGTTCCCACATTTAGATGCTCAATTTACTTCACGTCTCCGTGCACTACTTAATTGGTTAAAATTTCCAATTTACCTCATTTAACACGCACATGGTTCACTCCCAAGGTAGACAAATAAAACAAAAGCACAGTATTTCTTCACATTTAAATGATTGATTACACTTATTGCACTGCATTTTTAATTTTGAAAAGTATAAGATTTTAATAACGTATTTATGTATAGTTGGTTATGGCAATTATTTACACTAAATTAGCACTTTAAATGATTTAGAAATTATTTATTCTTCAGAGCGCAACGTATACACGTCCGTACTCAACGAGCGCACGTTGCTCACCCAATAAATGTGAGTTTTACTTCATACAGGTATTGCAATGAAAAGAGCTACTTAAAGGTAGCAATATAATAATTAGTGAAGACTCTCCTCCAAAGTTAATGGAACAAAGTAAGGAATTATTGCAAAAATTGAAGGAAGCATGAGAACGAGGATAGCGTTAATTAGTGAAAAGAAGGTAGATCCCAAAGAAGAGACCGATATGCAACCAAGGAAAAATACAACAGATCCCAGGAAGAGAAACCGATGAGAGGAAGAGGAAGAAAGTACCAGTCAAGTGAAGCCAAAGATATTGTAACCATAGGAGAATTCGCAAGAGAGGGGAAAACACAATGGACTCGAACAGTACTGGCAACATCCCCTAATATAACTGAAACTTCGGGGCGTACTACAAAGCGAAAGTAGGAGTGAAATAAGCAACTTAGAATAGCAATTATAGTGCTAAACTTTAACAAAACAGATGACAACTCATGCAACGACAAAGGAAAACGATTTGGAACAAAATCTGAATTTTGAGCTCGCATTCCCCAGAAAATTGGTAACTAGGGGAGCAAAAGACCCCCCCCCCCCATTCAACCGAAACAAGTTAGAATTAAAAGTAGGAACTCTTAATGTCCGCACACTTTCAACAGAAGAAAAAGTAACCAAATTAGAATAAGCATTAAAAACAGTAAACTGGGATGTTGTTGGTCTGACAGAAAGCAGAAGGCTGGGCCAGAACACCATAGAAAGGAAGAATGGCACTATATTATATTACATAGGCCAAGTTAAGGGACAAGCCGGAGTTGGTTTCATGGTAAGAAGGAACATAAGAAATAAGATACAGGAATTTTAAGGGTTCTCGGGCAGGATTGCAGCACTGGATCCAAAACTTAATAAGACGGGAAACCTAATTATCCTTCAAATGTACGCCCCAACCAGTACGAGTGAAGAAGTGGATAAAGAAAATTTCTTTAACCTACTAGATAAAATAATACTAGAATGCAAGCAAAAAAACAGTAATATAAATGTAATGGGAAACTTTAACAGAAAGATAGGGAAATATGAATCACGCGAAGAGCACATAAGAGGCCGATATGCTTATGGGCAAAGAACAGAATTTTGTGAAAGATGTTTTAGAGAAAATAGATTTTACCGATACTTTCACATTAAATGGAGAAGCCAATTCTCAAAATTTCCAGTGTGTATCATAATTCTCACTTCCCGTAAACCTTTAACTTTATTTTTTTATCCTATTCCTTAGATATTTTGAACATGGTTGTTAGAACGGGTCCGTTCTAACCACCATCTTGAAAATTTAACCCGCGTTCAGTACGCGCCAGTCGATATATTGCTAGGAATAGTTAATACTAGATCCATATTTTATCGATTCGAACCTCAATTGGGCCAACATTTTTAGAACTGTTAAGAAATCATATCGTTCCAGGGATAGAAAATTTGAACATCATTGAACCATGGTTTCAAATGAATGGGGCGCCCCCAAATTCCACAAATGCCGTGGGAAACTTTTTAAACGGCAGGTTTCCAGGACAATGGATAGGTAGGTACGGCCGTGTACCTTGGGTACCCCGTTCTGCAGACTTGTCGCTCAATTATGTTTTCCTATGGGGTTACCTAAAGTCAAAAATTTACAATTATGATCAGATCGAAAATTTAACAAACTAAAATAGCGCATACGTGCCAAGTGTAATGAATTGAATCCTGACTTTAACAGGAATGCTGTGTAAGCTTCTCGAGATCGGTTAGCTTTTTTTAGAATTGGAAGGTAATCATTTCGAATACTTGTAACGGGTTTATCTTTGTTGTTGTTGCTTGTGTTGTTTTGATATAATCGTTTATTAGAAAACACTTGGTAATCAAATAACGTTTTATTCGCAAACTTAAACTCTAACCGTTATAAAAGGAATTAATTTGAAGGGAGGAGTAATAAAAATGTTGGTTGACTATAGCATCTACATTCCCAATGCATTGACACTTTTGTTACATTCCAACCTACATATACATATGTAGGTACAGAAGGGTATGCAATCGACTTTTTTTTCACTATCGTTAAATCGACTTATTTATTCATTTCACAACTTTGGGCCAAGTTTCGCTAAGATCGGCCATCATGTCTGGTGTGTCTGTATGTGGATGTATGCTGGTATCTACGAGAACTCCAGAACGAGAATACCTACGCAGTTAAAATTTTATATCTAAGCTTGTATTCATTTGGCTTAGAGCTGATTAGATTTTGGGAGAAATCCAGCTGCGGAGAGGGGGGTTATTAGGTAGAATTTAAGTGTAAGTTCAATTTTTTCATTATCTAAATAACGATGCATTTGATCAAAAAACGTGTAGACGTACTTTTTAAAGAAAATTTGATTTTTCATAAATTTTCTTTATAAAGATTTTCAATGTAAAGCGAAATAAATGTAAAAATTAAATAAATGTGATTGCAAATGCTAAAGCTGCATTATTGATATTTTTATATAAGCGTAATTATGTCTATTAATCTCTGCTTGACATGAAGTTTGAAATGTCAAACGCATATAGATTGTTTTTGTTTTTACAGTGTTGCCTGTTTTCGTTATACACGTATAAAAAGGAAGTTGCATAGTTACCCTAAAAAAATTGAAACTAAAATTATTTCATTTCTTTTAATTTAAGTTAGCTTCTAGATGTCTATTCACCACTGTCTGTCATCAAGTTTTAAACGTCTGCTTGGTATAGATTATTGTTTTTGCGTTTCCATTGTTGCCTATTTTCGTAATGTAAAACAGGTTACATAATTATCCTAAAACAAACTTCATTAAAATTATTTCTTTAATTTCTATTTTGTAGATTGGAAGGTTATTATTATTGATATTTGTTTTACAGAATAAATAAATGATTTGAAA